>MU224796.1:1398139-1420207 GCA_018584345.1 Thuja plicata | reverse complement strand
ATGCAATCAGATCATGCCAAGTGTCCTATGTTCTCATTGGTTGACAGATTATTGTAATTTTCTCATTGGCCCACAAGGTTGGTGCCCTCATGTAATTGGTTGAAAGATGGTAACCCTAATTAGGGTTGTTTAAGTTTAATCTTGCCCCTTACTCTTGGCCACTCATTGTAATTTTGAGCCTCTATATAAGGCCATTTGTTCTCATTTGTAAAAGGGGGGTTGTGTTGGAGAATTGTTGCCATAATACTATTAAAGTGATTGATGGTTCATTGGTGGTCTTCATGGTGAATCACTTAATGTTGCTTTGGTGTATTGCATGGTTCTTCTCATCTCTCAAATTAAAGTAGGATTTCATTTCATGTTATTAGAATAGGTGTAGATGGTTAATTGTATGGTGATATTAGTAAATGTTTGATAGGGATCTATATACTAGGCCACTAGCATCCTAGCGGCTTGTTAGGAAGCCTTGTGTGGTAATCTAGTCTAATTTCCCTTGAATCATTGCATCTATGGAGGTAGCGCCGCTGGCAAGCTTTCATTAGGTTCGATCCCCGTCCATTTGCTAATCTTTCCATTCCATAGGAGTAGTAGTAAAACATCGAGTAGTTTAGTAGTTGGAGTTTGGCGAGCAAAGTTGGAAGTGATATAAATTAAAGAGAAAGTCAATTGAGTATACATTGCAAAGCTAGATCCCATCATTATCATAGCAAGAATTTGGCATCCTTGAATGAACAACGTAAGCCTACCTATGTGATTAACCAACAAATCACATTAATATAACTGAGTTAGTATCCACAGGTGTAAGGAACCTTGGAGTTTTTTCATGTTCTTCATGAGTATTTACTTTTCAAGAGAGGGTTGAGTGTTTGATATCATGTATCAAGTATTCAATTCCTATATGTTATGTAGTGGTGTAAAATTGACATCAACAATGATCAAATGGTCTTGGTGGGGCTTGGTTATAGTAATTGACCATTTTGTTGAGCGTGGGTTCATCTTCCCAATGTTATCGTTCATTTTTGGGAAAAATCTTGTTTTGAGATCATCGACAACTCTATTGGACGGTTTCTAAAGGTGGACAAGGCAAGGACCACTATGGGTCTCTCTACCTTTGCTTGCATTTTTGTTGACATTGACATCTCAACACCTCTTCCTGGGTGGTTCTATTAGTTATAGATAGGCTATGGACTCAATCACTGGATTACGAGAGCCTACCTTTTTGTTGTTGCCGGTGCTTCTCTATTGGTCACTTGGTAACTGACTATTCTCTATTGTAGTGTAAAGGCGTTGAACTTGGTGGAAGGATGATAGTGAGGAACATTTGATTGTCTTGACTTTTGATTGTTCCTCTGATGATAACTGCCCTTTGGATGAAGCTCCTACTGTAAATCTGGATGATGCTCTTGTTGCAAATCTAGCTTCTACAGTCCTTGTGGATCCTACTACTATTGCTAGTGCGACCCTCCGGCCATGTGGACCCTTCTCTGTCTACTGCTCTGATCTTTGACTAATGATGGACAACTTTCTCAACACTGCCCCTTGTGGTGACAACTTTTCAAATAAAGTTTCACCACTTGCTCCCCCTTGTGATGGGGATCTTAGTAATAGTATCACTTGGACATTGATCATAAGTCATAGAAAAATTGGTTCTTTCACCTCTCATTTTCCTCCCCATGCCATGGGCGAGTTATCTTCCTACTCTTAAGGTGGGCTACTAGCTTTCAGATAATGTTTTGTTTGTGATCTATCCTTGTAATAGCTAGCACCCTTATTGTTTGTGTTGTTGATCTCTATTGATGCCTATGGGTTGTGGTTTTCTAAGGGACAACACCCTTGTTTTGTTGTTTTTAATCAAAAACATAAATTATGTTACAAATACTTTCTAGTATACGAGACTAACAAGCCATTATAGGGGAAAACCTCTAAATTATAACTCTAATGAGATCACAATTCACAATATGTTAATAAAATAAGATTCATTATCTCCTATATATACCCTACTTTTTTCTACAATATCATCTAGGATGACTGAGATGATAATATATAGGCCCTAAGATTACTAAATAACTGAATAAAACTATAATAATGATAATATGATTTTAATTAAGAGATAAGGTAGCCATAAGTCGATTACTCATAACCACATGTATACTCTACGATTAAGGACATAACATTGCAAGTGAAAAATAAATAGAAATTTCACTATGGAAATTTGTAATAAAATTTATTATACCTATTATAGAATCCTGTCAAATTTAATTTTTGCGACTTATTTTTGCATATGTTCCAAAGCTCAACGCCTTATATGGTGCCAATTTATTTAAATAGTAATATTTAAATATCCCAATAACACTTTGAATTCATTTAATTCCATTGGAAACATAAAGAAATATTAAATTTATTATTTCCTTATTACTTTAACTTAACATGAGAAATACTATAATGGGCTATTATAATCTCCTAAATTACTATAATGGACATGATAAAGTGAGCTTAAGCCATACATGTAATAATCCAAAAACGTGTTCACTAGTTTCAAATACTCATCTCTTTTCTCCTTAAGAGCAACTCACACCTACTATTCCTAAGGTGAGGTTGAGGGTCTTCATTTAAACTAAAATGCTACAATCTTCAACTTCAACAAAAACAAAATCTTTAAAAAAGCTATGGAGAACATGTTTACTATGGGTGATAAGCACATAACCTCTACCATTGTACTGTTCTAGGAAGGTTGTTCTATCACTTGGATGAGATAAACACCTCCCAAAGAACCACAAATTTTCTCTACCAATAATATTGATAAATATTGTTTATAAGCTCATAAGCTTTTTGCTAATTCATAAGGATTGTTAACGAACATATTGTTGTTAAACTTTATCATTTCATTTCATAGGAAACCTTTTTTGTCCATGACTAAATAAACTAATAGGTGGTAGCACCATTTCAATAAGAGGAATCTATTAGTCTTTCTTGACATGTACAACCATCTACTAAATGGTGGGTAGGTTTATGGTAGTGGTCCATAAGACAAAATATCTTGGAAGCCCTCAAAGTCTAGATCCAAGTTAGGCTTGTAGACACCTAAATTAACACATACCCAACTAAATTTAGTTATACCCTATTCTAGCCATTTAAATAAATAAATATTAATCATTTAATTAATTTTATCATTAACCTTATTTCTTTAGTTTATTTAATTAAATTTATATTTATTTAGTTAATTCTAGCCTTATCCTCCAAATCCTACAACAAAATTAATTAATTAATACATAATAAATAAAATAGATTTAAGTTAAATACTCCTTACTCACATGTGATAAAAATGTCCTTTTCAAGTAAGTATTAATTTAAAATAGTCTGCTTTTGTAAGAAGTGCAACTAGACAAATATTGCCTTTTTTTAGAAATAAAACCTTTCTCCCAAGATACAACTTTAAAATATCCCACCAAACCTTATCCCACCACATTCCTATGTCTAACCTCTATCATTGATCTTCCTAGCCAACTTTTCCAATTAATTCCCTTCTAAAAGATGTCCAATCTCCCTTGCTCGAGAGAGACTCCATTCCTCACACCTAGACCTCATGGGACACTTTTTAGATAACTTCAAATTTAGTCTATTCCTTCATTTTGACCCTTTCTTTATATATATATATATATATATTGAAGGCTTCTTAATTTATTTGGGTATCCATCTTCATTATAATATTCTATTGTCCATTTGATCAATACTAGCTTATTGAGAAACAACATTTGATTTATCAACACATCACAATGGTCATTCTAAGGTTTACATGTAACGAAGTAGTCTTGATTTAATGCTATTTCAAATTATTTTATTTGCAAAGAATATATTTTGGCTAGCCTGTTATATTTCCATAGAATAATCATTGTATACAATGTCATTTTTTGTACTCTTGATAAATATACGCAATACCCTCATAGGTATGTGTGAGAACTCGTGCCAAAGTCGAAATACACATACATAGTAATAAACCCATCGTATTCACATAAAATATATTGTACAAACTATTTAGTGTTCAGTGTACACAAAAATATCCATTATATTCACCCACACATACATACCCAAAGTCTCTCTCCCGCATGTATATGTATTCTTTCCTACTTTAAATCTTCCCGTCGTCTATTTATTTTCTTTTATATAACCCCTTAACCCCTAATCACATGAGTGACTAGGGTCTTCGTCCAACTTATCCTTTAGCCCCACTCCTCATTCCAACAACTAGTCACATAGGGCAATGCTCTAACTCCCTTTTATTTTTAAAATCCCTTCTAGGCCTTGGTCATAGGGCAAACTAGGGGCTTTGCCACTAACCAACAATCGGTCACAATATTTTTAGCACTCATTCACCTGGGGGATTTTCCCTGTTACCTATCACCCAATGCCCTCTACTTGCTCCTAGTCACACGAGGGAATATGTGCTAGCATCTTGGTGCTAAATGATACCCTTTCTATTGCACTCCGTAAAGAGGATTTATACCAAAAATGTCATAAACTTTGATATACTAATTAGATTTTTTTATATTTTATGTAAGTGTTGGAAAGATGGTTTGGAGCCCTACCTAGTGAAGTAATCCATTTTTATATAGTTAGCTTTCATCATTAAGTAAAATTCCTCAAAATTCATATTTTATTTACAAAATTTAAAAGCTTGTGATTTTTGCAACAAACCAACATTTCAACAATTTATTTTGATTTTTATAAAAAATTGCAAGAAATCTATTAGTGTGGTCTACACTTTTGATCCATTAGTATTTTTATGATTTTATATTTGATCATTTGAATGCAAAATATCATTGATCAAAGATTAAAAAAAAAAAAAAACTACTAATGTTGTGGTCTTGGGGGGCGTCCTTTTGAAGACTTATTGGGACTTTTTTTTTGTGTGTCTTCTTTGCTTGTATTCTCATCATTGAATTATTTAGTAAATAATCACTCCCTCATTTTAATTTTAAATTAATTTTTTTTTTAAAATTTATTTAAAGGTTCACTTGTATATGCTTTCCTCTTGCACTCTAGGGTGACCTTGAGGATAAAAATAAGTTATATCTAGTTTTCTTTATTCTGAGTCCTTGGAGATTTCACCACTCCAAGGGATGATTTAAATCACATTTTTCAATGAGGTATGTAAAGGAGAAAGAGTAGAATTCATACTTTATAAAAGGAGCCATTGTCATGTCTGATAGAGCTTCAAGACTCTCAATCCACCGAGACTTGTTAATTGAAGAGATGAGGATAGTGTATCATCTCTTGAAGTTACTCATGAGTACCTTCATGTGTTGAGATAAAATTCACCTTGGGAAAAACCCTTTTCTTACCTTGGCAAAGAATTCCATAAAATGCAACACTCCCAATGATCTTTCATATCGATAGATGGCATTAGACTTCGGTTGTGGGCCTACACTAGGAGTCAATCCCTCTTGAATAATTTTAGGACAATTCTGGTCTCTTCTCTATTTTTCATTTTTAGGTTAGTACTTTGCAACTTGAACCTCATCCTTTGAGCCATATATTTTTTAAAAATCGTTTTTTGTGTAATCTTTAAAAAAAAAATCCAAATAAAAAATATGTTTCCTTTATTTGGATAACATGATTTTCCTCTTACTAAGTACCAGGTTCCCATAATTTCCTAGTAAACATTTGCATCTAAGAAAACCATCCTAGATCATCATCCCCTAACATCCATATCCACTAGTCAAACTATTCATTTTTTAGGATCACCTGTAAATCTACCCATTTTGATATATTCCTAGGCTAGATTTAGCACACCCTACCTTAGGATTCATCCATTAACCTATCATTTCAATCCACATACCCTAATTCATATCCATCTCATACCTTGTTTTAATCCTAGTTATGCATAATCACATGTATCCCTATCCAAAGGCATCCATCATATATCATCATTTTTTTATAAAGTAGTTTAACATCTTCATAGCTATTATATTATCATTCTCATACACATCCTAGGTTAAATGATCATAAAATCCAGACATACCCACATCCTAAGCCTATACACCATTAGTTACATTCTACGTACACATCCTCAATATCCTGAGCTTGATCACCATCCATAGTGTTTTCATCTCATTTATCATACCATAAATTTCTACCATCCTTATACACAGCCATATATTACACTTAGACTATAATATACCATACCATCATCTACATCATAACATAAAATCCCTTTTTCATCATTGCATACATCCAAAATACTAATATTAAACTAATATCTTACCTTACGACATCGTAACATCATCTTATCTGTCCTAGGTTGATATCCTCATACTCACATAACCACATAATCTTGTCCAACCTCAAAATCACCACCCTAATTTACCTATACATCCATAAAATGATTTTATCTCCCATATCCTATCATATCATATATGTCCGTTATTATAGTTTTTCACCAGCATCTACATTCATAATATACTTTTATCCAAGGTTTATACAATTATCTATATCCATATTATAATATTGTCTTACTCAACATCCCCTATCACATGCATACACTAGTGTCATATTTTATTCTCAATCCAACATCACATTTATCCTAACCCCATATTAGGTTCGACCCCATCATTTACATATACAATATATATTTTTATTCTACAACCATCATATCTCATAAAATAATCTTTTTATATCACCACATCTAATCCTTATCATTATCATATATACATAAAAAAATTACATCCATACCATTCAAATCATCTAGAAAATTGATTCACATCATCACAATCATCATCCATTTAATCTAAGCCAAACATTACCTTAAGAAATTAATAATTCATATCCTCATGTATCATTAATTATTGTGCTTAAGAACTTGTATATCTTAAGTAGCAAATTAATTGACAAAATAAATCATCCCATCACCTTGGAAAAAATTAGCTTAGGAAATTTGGCTATCCTAAATTAATTAGCCTAAGAATCCATGTTGAGCTTTCTTGAAAATATTTCCTATCTCAAGTATGAAACAAATCACTGATCAATTTCCATCTGTCTTGAATTAGAAGGTTCCTTTGATCTAGACACCCTTATCATATACACTCAATATTAATTAAGTTCTCTTCCTAACTTATGATAAATATCATAAGTATCCACCATCAAATTTAGCCAAAACATTACCCTTCTTCCTTATCCTTAGTAATCAAATATTGTCAAAAAAATTATCAAGAAAAAATTATCTAAGAATTCAAAATAAGTCAAACATTGTCCAAGAAAAATAAAAATATTAAAAAAAAAACAAACATCCTAATTATCAAAAAGTTAAAAAATCCAAGGATCTAACTGAAACAATGGACCCATATCATGCACAAGGAAAGCCAAATTTCATAATCAAACAAGGCTGAAAAGTGTAATCAAGGGTAAACCAAGCACTATGGTCCCCTTAAATCAAATTCTTTGCTTAAAACAAGCCAATCAAATTTATGATGATGTTGTTAGTCTTGTATGACCTTTATGATTATCAAACCATATATGCATTAAGAAAGTTTACCATGTGATACCCTTCCATGTATTTCCATTTCTGTTTATGGGTTGAGGATCTTTACATGACATTTATATGCGTGATGGACTTTTCATGATACTTTGATGTTTTAGGACTTGATGATGATATCATTTGATGACCTATGCATACAATGTATACATTTATGTTTCTAGGATCATTAATTATGGTTTCCTTATGATTATGATATATGATGATTATGTTTTATGCTAATGATGTATTGTTATGGACTATCCTACGATTCAAGTGATGCTTTTGAGGACGACTTAGGATACTAATATACTTTATGTTATAGATTTGAGTTGATATTTTCTATCATGTCTTTGTGTGAAGAGGGATGATGTCATATTACTCATTCGTGAGAGCCATACGATGTAAGGATCCCCCCTTCACTGATTTATATTGATTGATATATTCCACACGCACACACACACACACACATATGTATATATACATCTATATATATGTATATATGTATGTATGTGCACACACACACACATTTAATTGTCTTATGCAAGTGATTTGTGTAGGTGCCAGGCATCAACTACACCTGGCTACACAAGTTTGAGTGTCCCTTAATCATCCTTAATGGTGGTTTAAATCTAGATAGCACAAAGGCCCATTGGTCCTAGCCTTGCCATCATTTTGCTAAAAGGATGATCTTGATCCTGAGTCACTCTAATGGATTGGCATGGTGACAAATTCAGATTGACTTGTTTCCTTGTTTGTGTTTTGGTTTGCGTTTGAGGGCGATGATGCATTTATTATGGATTAATTTATTATGATTTATTTGTGCTTAAAGTACATATTATTTTTATTATTTATTTTATTATTTTAAAATATTATTTCCCCCTTAATAATTTCATCCTATTTGATAATTTTAATTGTTATCTTACTTCTATGCTATGATTGTAATTATTGTGTGGATTTCCCTATTATTTAGGAGGTGAAATTATATTTATATGCATTATGGTAAATTAGTAATAATACTTATTTACTAAGTGGGTGAATATAATTGTAAAAAATTAATAAAAGGATTATTAAATAAATTCATATAGTTTATTGTTGGTTGGGAATTGTTTTCTTTCCCATACAAGTTTTGGGAAACCTTTGTGAATTGATTTTTATTTCATTTTTGGGATGATTGCTGGAGTTTTTGGGAAGGATTTTTCTTTGAGATTTTTCAAGGAGAGATTGGATTGCATTTAGGGAGAATTTTGATTGTTGTTTGTGGATTCCTTGGATTGATTGTAGATAGATATTTGACATTGGACTAGATTGGATTGCATTTGGCTATGGATTACTTGAGGTTGCCTCTTGGATTTGTTGTTGTTTGTTGGACTTCTTTGGCTACATCTTATCTCCTTTATCTTGTTCATTTCTTCCTTGTTTCTTCATAGGAATTGAGGTGGGGTTTTAATCCCTCCTATTTGTTTCTTTCATATTGATTTTGGAAAAAAATTGATGTGTGTATATCATATTTTATCTATATTTTGATTTCCAGTTGAATTCTGAAAGAGATGTATTGAATTTGTTCATTAAACCCCTCTTTCTTTCCTAGTTTATAAGGGTTTATTTTAAGTGATTGTTATTCGTTTATGTGTTTAGGGATTAATTTGGTTGACGTTTTGGAAGTGAAACAAAGATTTCTCAAATGGGTCTCTATTTGATTTCACTTCCAGGGCACAATTAATACCATGTAGAGTGTCCAACTTGGCCCTGTCCAAAAGTGCAATCTCATAGTGAATTGAACAAGTTGTTAATGCACACTTTTAGAGTGTAAATGCAAAACCAAAATTAATTTATGTATATAAATATGATGTATATGTGCAAAAAAAGTGACATAAGGGCAATTATGTGTTTTTTCTTTGTTTGGTAGGGTTTTTGGTTTGTGGGGTGTCCTAGTGTATCCCAAAGGCTTGGGTTGAGTTTTGTACTTTGTAATATCTTTGTTTTGGGTTTGTATGGATAATATTGAGTTGATTTTATGATCATGTGATTTCGATTTACTTTTTGTACTAAAAACCACAAAGTTATGCTTCCGATTTTGAGATTAGGACTTGCATATGTGATGAGGCTTGTGAAAGTTCCTATTTCAATTTAATATGATCCTATTTGATGCTATGGATGTATGATCATGTTAGTCATGTTGATATGAGATGTTTATGCTCTTTTTTATATTACTTTTATCATAGGGGTGGGATATCTATATGCATTGTGGGGTGAGTGGCTCTTAATGGGGGTCGAGGTCCTAAGTGGTTGCCAGGGTAACTCATTGACGAGTAGATTAATCAAGTGATAACTTGACCATGCATTGAGTTATTGGTCAAAATAAGGATGGGAATGGGATGATTCCTATCCTTCCATGGGACATATCGAGATGGTATGTTTGAATTTACCTTTCTTTGTGAAATGACTGTTCCGTTCCACATGAGTTATCACTTGGGGGTTGGGGTTGAGAGAAACTGCCAAGGAAACATAGGATGAAGGAATATGTGATGAAACTCTTGCTACATGTGTTCTAGCATCTCCTCCATTTGATTTTTGGTTAGCCTCTTGTATTATTTGTGTCCCCTTTGTGTCTTTGTAGGCTTGGTCATAACCATGTTGTTTTCTTTGTCTTGCTTGTGTGTGGGGCCTTGTGTCTATCTCCTTAGCACAGTGGGGTGGGCCTCAGGGTTCCGCATGGTTGAGTGGTTGTTGATAATCCCTTCCACTAAGACATTGAAATGCTTCAAATTAAATAGGACAATAGTTACAACCAAATATATTATAGACCACCTTATGTATCATAGATATGAGCTAACAATATAATAGTGTATTTCAATGTTTCTTAAATATTTCTATTTAAATAAGATTTTTGTAAGCCTAAAGTATGGGACGTTTAAATATAAACTGAATTTATGATATTTGTTGAGTTAAAGAAACAAATTAAAATAATTTGTCTTAAATCAATACATGTTGATGACCCCTTTCACTAATACATAGATTTTCTTTAAAACAATAAGCAATTTGATTCAGATTGAATTTAGAATTTCTTTTAAAAAAATTCAATAGTTATCTTTAATTACAAGAACTCCTAAGCCTTTAAATAGGTTGAGGAAATTATCAAATGGTCTTTTTGGGGCTTGGTTATAGTAATTTACCTTTTTCTATGGCACTTAAGTTACTTCCAACAAAACTTAAAAGAAGACATGGTAGTTTTTACCTTGATTGCCACTTATATTGTAAAGCTGAGGAAAATTTAAGTAAAGTCAATAACCAACCACCTATTAAGATTTTCCTCCACTCTATCAAGATATTTTTTTAACTTCTTGTAGCTCCCCAATAATTAGCTTTATGTACACTTGGATTCTATCCATTCTTTAAAATGTGAGTAAAATATAATTTTGATCTAAATCGCTGTTTTTCCCTGATATCCTACTTCTTCCAAAACAAAAATAAGGAAGATGCCATTGACAAGTTTATTTTTGTTTAAGAGGTGTTCTTGATTAGTTCATTATTTTGTGGAGTTCATCAAATATATTGAGCTTGTAGGGTCAAAGTGATGCTTGAATGCTTATTGATTATCAACTATTAAACTTAAGAATGCGACCGACTAGAAAAAGTTGAGTGACCTATGAAATAGACACACACTACATGCCACAATTATTGAGTTAATAATAATTAAGGTTTCAAGTTCCCTTGTATTCTCCACCTATGTGGACTCTAAGGCAAGGGCCTCTATGGATTTTCTATTGTCAAGGAGGATAAATTTCCCATTGTATTTTAAAGAATACCTATGTTAAATTTAGATGTCACACTTTTTTATGTTTTCAAGCACTAACTCATGTTTCTACACATTAAAATTGCATAATATTCATTTCAGAATTATGTGTTTATCAACACGTTTTATTATACTAAATTGAATATTTAAAATAAATTCTAATCTACTTGATACATACCAATTTGTAGACATTGGATTCAATATAAAATTGTCATGTCAACAATTTAACTTCCACGAATTACTTGAAAATTGTGGATATCTAAGACAACCGATAATTTAAGAAAGCTATCAACTTTCTTATTCCTTAAAATATCTAATATACCATACACAAATATTGATAGCTTACCTTACTATAAGCTCTTTAGTAACATAATAAGATAACTTATGGGATGCCATTATACTTCCCTAAATCCTAATGGTTGTGAAAGAAGACCTAAATTTCTAGCTAGCTGATTTCTTAATTTCCTCAATTAGTTGTTGGTGTAATTAAATATTCTTAATTACCCTTTTAATTAATCTTACTTAGGATAATAAATTGCATATTACTTTTCATATGAGACACTTAGGAGTTTGCACCTTTATTAGCACATGGTGTAGGAGAAATTCCACTTTAGGCGGTGATAGTTGTTATCACATTTCCACTTTATGTGTTGTGTCTACATTTAGTGCACTTATCACTTATCATCCTCACATTGTTGAACATATTTCATTGCACAATGAAGGATAATCCATCTTTGGTAGACATGTGCTTCCACTTGGCATGGGTGATAAGCTATTTTCTTCTTATCATGTACTCCTATTTCCTTGCTTATATAAGCAGACATATTTTCATTGTGTTAGTTAATCCAATTAATCATATTAATGAGAATACAATTTATTCTTGTTCATCTTCTCTCTTGTTTGTGCTATTCATTTGGCTTCTAGATCTTGTCATATTGCCTTAGGAAAATTCTTACAGGGTATCAGAGCTATTGGAGCATCCATTTCATAGCCTTTTGGAGAGATCTTACTTCATTCGTTGGAGGGTTTGTATTCAGATCTGGGGAGAATCATTTTGTGGGAGCATATAGAGAAATATTTGACCTCATCATTGCATCTAGGAGGTCATTCTGACGAAATTGGACTATAAATTTACCTATTTAGGACAATAGTAAAATTTGAGGCAAAAAAATTTCCCAAATCGAGCCGTACGATCCAATCTACATAAGGATGGTAGAATCTGTGAGAAAATATTTTTTTTTTATTCTACGTGATCAATTTTATTTCACAGTTTATATTTCTTTTGGGCAATTTTTTTGGGAAAAATATTTTGTTTGGGGGATTTGTAGACTGACCCTTGCCCCTCTGTTATTTATTAGTATAATTTGTAGGCAACTCAAAATTCATCTGTTAGAACACTTCTCAGCTCAACATGCAACACCAATCATAGTACCCGTCTTCATCAACATCCAACAATTTTTAATCACCTTCATATATGCAGAGTGTTGTATTTATAAAATAAAAGAGTTTGGAGCCCCACTAATGTGGGACAAAACACAAAAAATGCCAAAGTTAAAATCTGGTAAGTTCTTGTTGATCCCTAAGTTTTGTTGTCTATTAGTGTCACACTTAGTCATAACCAAGGCAGGTTGGTCGG
Organism: Thuja plicata; assembly: GCA_018584345.1. Classification (NCBI taxonomy): domain Eukaryota; kingdom Viridiplantae; phylum Streptophyta; class Pinopsida; order Cupressales; family Cupressaceae; genus Thuja; species Thuja plicata. The sequence continues at coordinate 1,407,268 of MU224796.1, read as the reverse complement.
TCATCACTGCAATGAGCCATCCCCCTAAGGCTGAGACTGAGCAGTAGTTACTGCTGAGAAAGTTAGAGGTTGCCGAGTACTCAATAGATGCCGAGAAGAATGATTGCCAAGTTGCATAGAAGAGTTAGTGCCAAGCGACAACGTATGGTTATGCCGAGCGAGACAATATTGACCGAGTACCAATGTTTGCCTATGCCGAGTAAGACACTTTTTTTTATGTGTTTGGAATGACACAAAAACCAAGATAAAACATTTTGACAAAATTATATGGAACATTTAATGATCATGCAATGAGATTTAATGCATTAATTATGCACTATTTTTATGATCATGGATCCCTATGCAAGCCATGCAACCAATCAAATTTAGAGATGCCTAAGCGGAAAAAGGTGATGAATCTAGATCGTTGATCTTGACCTGGATGATCTATATATGAGATGCTTACACCCTAAGCTATAAGTGTGAGAGAGTGTATGTTTGGATGTAGATGTGAAGAGAAAAGATTAGAAGTATATGCATGTTTTTCATATCTGAAGCATTGACCAGACAGAGTGACCGAGCAGAGCAGTGAAGAGAAGAACAAAGATAAATCAGATTGAGAGACTAGTTAAGAATTGGAAAGAGGAGATCCATTATCAACATTTGAAGTGCAGACTGAAGGATCAGGTACTGATACATTCTAGCAAGTGAATCAGGGTAAATATCTTAACTGAGTGGTCCTAACATGCCTTTGTAAATCTCTTAATCGAGTGCTTACTTTTTTGTAATTTTAAATCCTTTAACAAGGTAGATTGTATAAGTCTAAAATCTCTTAAAAGGGAAGACCCCTCATAGGGTAGATCATCAGAAGTGATCAAAACTTTGTAGCTATAACAGACAAACTTTATTATTGCAATAGTGAATATTTGTGGGTGTCATCCCCACCCCAGTTTTACCTTCAAGGGTTTCTGGGTTACCAAGTTTTTTGTGTTATGTGTTCATGATTATGTGTTAGATATTTAAAAAATTCCAATTTATGTTTATGAATACATGGTTGAATCATTTTGTTTAGAATTGGTAGAATTTTTATAGATCTGATTCACCCCCCTCTCAGTTACTGCTTTCCCATATTAGACTTCCAAAAATTGGTATCAGAGCTTTGTTCTCTTAGAAGAAGTCTAACCACTTGAGAGTTAAGATCTTGGAAATGGAGGCTTACAATTTGGGAAAGGTCATTGAGAATCATAAGATTGATATTCAGTTGGCACTATAGCAGCTTGAGACATCAAGAGAAGAATTGAGGAAATCCTTAAAAGATAGGAAGGAATTAGAAACTCAGATGAAAGATACTCAATATAAATAAGAAGACACTGAAGCTCTATTTGAAAATGCAAATTTAAAAGAAAGTAATGGAGAAATTGTAGATATATTGGAGAAGAACAACACATTGAAAGAAAAATTCATAGGTTTGAAGATAGAACAAGAAATTCAATCAATAACACCGTGTGAGGTGATTGATCAAAAGAAGAAATTTGAGGAAGATAAGACAATGGTAGAAGAAGACAAGAGATAGATGGCTACCAGACTTGATGAAAGAACAAGTGATGTGCAAAAGATCACTAAAAATTAGTTGGACATGGTCAACCAACTATTATTTTCAAATCAAGAGATAAATAGAAAATAAATTGAAATCACATATATGAGATCTGAGAACAATCAACTAAAAAATGAGTTGAGATATGAAAGAGAAATAATTGAGAGGATAAAAAAACTAAATGAAGCATTGAGATACTTTGAGGAAATAATGAGATCACCAAGGAGAAATAGTGACACATCTGGACTTGGACATACTGAGCACCAGTCTTCCACTAAAGAAGGAGAATCATCAAAGAGTGGAGAACTGAGAAATGCAAAGCCGAAGAGCAGCAAGCCTACATGTTATCACTGTGGGAAACCGGGTCACACAACAAACATATGCCAAAGAAAGAATGGTAAGTCATATCCTAAACCTAATTTTAATGGATATTGCTTTAACTGTAAGAAGCATGGACATCATGCACATGAATGCAGGTCAAAGACTAGCAATACACCTACTTTACCTAGATTCCAAGGACATTGTTACAATTTCTAGAAGTTTGGTCATAGAACTCAAGATTGCAGATCCAATGAAAAATCCAAATGGACATCCAAGAAACAAGGCAATGCACCAAGGAAAGGTAACACATTCTATTGGGATTATAATACAAGATATAGTTGTCATTATTGCAGTGAATATGGTCATGTTGCAGAGAATTGTATAAGTAAACATTTTAGAGGTAAATCCATGAGTTGAATGAATAGAAGTATGATCTGTTATAGTCATCACAAGATCGGTCATACCAAGAGAGGTTCCAAGACCAGAGCCCCAAAACCTACTGTTGAGCAGATAAGGAATTAGATGAATCTGACATGGAGAAAAAAAGAAGATGCAAGCAGTAGTGGATCCAGTGAAGCTGAGATCACCCAATCCAATGGATCAGGTGATCACAATACTTCAAATTAAGCAAAAGGGTATGTAAGGAACTATTTTCTCAAATGCTATATTTTACACCAGTTCCTAACATAAAATTTATTAAAGTCCATATCTGCATAAGTTAAGATGCATTAGGATAGATTTGAGGCAAGAACCGAGCAAAATAATTGTAATGAATATTTGATGTTGAGCATCAATATCAGCATATGCCGAGCATCCATACCGATCGAGCTGATATATCGACCAAGTGTCAGTAGTGACCGAGTCACTATTCTGACTGAGTGATATTGTACGATAACCAAGCTATTTCATTCAAAGATTGAGGACAGTTGTTATCCACCTACCACTACATGAAGCATTTATTAAAGACCTAATATGACTGTTTGAGGGTATATAATGAATTTAGGTGCTCATTCTTCATTTCAGACATTGATTAGAGTTTGCAGAGAATTTCAAAAGGCGATTCAAGAGAGATTTGAGAATATTTTGAAGATATTTCACCCGTGTATTGTCGGCAAGTGTTGAGAAGGTTAAAAACTGATTGATTGTCGAGTTACCTATAATCTATTTTGTGAACCCTAATTTGAAGAAATGACAACCAGTTCATTTGTTGGTGTGAAAATTTAAGACAAGGGAATGATGAATGTTCAGTTGGTCAGGAGCGACACTTGTGCACCGCCAAATTTCCAAGCCGTTCCTAAAATTGTGGTGAAGGGAGATCTTACGGGAGCCATGTCATCGATTCCACCTAAGGTACTCATGATCCATGATGTGCAAGCATGTTATATGTGCAAAATTAGAGAATTTGGAGACTTAGAATTGAGGGAATCTTATGATAAGTTATGTGTAAATGGATTTTTGAATTTTGATCATCAACACATTGCTGAGAAAGGGTTAGTCTGTGCCCTAGACTTCCTGCGTGACTTTAAAGTCAAATGGATCAGGATTATGTTAAGAAGAACACATGATATGTGTCTATGGTTAGAGAATGGACCAGATGAGATAACTAAAGAGATTATCCACTGAGTTACTGGTTACCTTATTATGCAAGGGAAGCGTACCATGCACTATCAGAAGAAGGAAGACATAGAAAAGTTCACTTTGGCCAAGTGGAACAAATAAGGAATGACAATTTCTACGATCACAGATCTAGAAATTGATTTCGGAGTCAGAGTAATTACACACAAATTTTATCAATCCAATAGATTGGATAGTGTCCCATGTGTAGCAGTTGATCATATATGGAAAATAGTGAAGAAGGATCATATTTATGATCTTGCTGAGTTGCAGATGACGCAAATTGCCAAGAACCTATCAACAATTAGGAAGGTAAAGAATTCCATGTGTAAGTTTGGTTCCTTACTTCTTTGTATATTCTTCTATGTACACAATAATTTTACTACTATAGGAGATGTATTATGGAGTTAGGACCGACTGATAATAGTTCAGATTAATGATTTTATACAATAGTTAGGAGAGATTTTTGACACTATCATGGGAAACTATTTTGTGGAGTTCAAGAAAAAGATAATAATAAGGAGCAAAATTCCAATATCACTAGTGGAGAAGCATTATGATGATGTTTGATTTCTAGTTGATACTGATAACACCTATGTGCAAGCTGTAGTACCAAGGGTAGAATGGCTAAGGCCATTACCCTATGAAGTAAAAATAGATGAAACATCTGCAACTATCACAACTCTACTTGCAGAGGAAGTTGATAGAAAGTATAAGAGATTTGGAAACTATGATGAGGCTAAATCAAAGATAACCACAAATTTGAAGGCTGCAACAATGGAGAGGAAGAGAAAGGAAATTGTGAAGAATCTTGAGAAGATGTTAGGAGAAGAAGAAGAGGAAGATGCACCAGTACATATCGCAACTGGTCAAGGTGAGGACACATCTAGCGACTTTGAAGATAATGAAGAAGAAGATGTAGAAGTAGACACAAAGGGTGAAAAAGTGATGGTTGATGAGACAACTAAGAAGAGGAGTTCACATAAAAAATCTACTCCTCTTGCCACATCTCAATCGAGAACCATGACATCTACAATTACTATATCAACCGAGCCACCAAGGAAGAAGTTGGTAAAGAATGCTGAAAGGATAAGCTCAGGGAAGAGGAAACAAGTAAAAACTAAATCTGAGCTGAGTCACTCTAAAAGGAAGTCGAGAAGAAAATACATTATGGGAAAAGATGATGAAGATGAAGAATTGACAGAAATAGAGGACATCAAAAAATTCAAAGTTGCAACATATAAACACACTTCTAATCTTGATGAGATATGTTAGAACATCAGGAATTCAATAGTTTTGTTAGGTTTCAAGTTTATTAAGTTTGAGAAGCTAAGAAAAATTGGTAAGGCAAAGATTGAAGAAGCCATGATGGAAATGTTAGTTTCATATAAGATGACACCATTAGAGATTGGGAACCTAGTCCCTAAAGAAATAGAAAACAATATTAATGAGAGATGGGAGCATGCCATTATGACAGAAAGGCAGATCTGAGAAGGAGCATTAGCTCAAATTATGCCATAATTGACAAAGAAGCAAAGAGAGAAATTCATGGAGAAATATAGGAATAGATTCATTCCTAAATTGAGAGCCTATTCTATACTAAATAATGATGTAGAAGGTGTTGTGTAGCAAAGCTAAAGGATATGGAAGATTATCTTTGGCCTAATAGTCGACAAGAATAAAGATGAAGGCACATCTAAACAAGTTGAGCTTGACAAAAAAGAAGATATTGATGAGCCGGATAATGTTGAGGATAAGAAACATGATAATATTGAAGATGAAGTGTTTTACATTATTGAGAATGAGATGAAGGAAGATGTTGAAGATGAGGTAAAGGAGAAGGTTGAGGAAGAAAAAATTGAGGACTTACAGTTGATGAGGTAACACAAGGTTTGAATGTCGAGGAACAAAGTAAAGAGGCACTCATAATTCCAGATTCACCTACCGAGGAAAACCTTGAAGACAATGCAAAGGGAGATAAAAGAAAAAAAGATCAAGCAGATAAGTTTGCATTAGATATCTCCAAATCACATGGAGAAGTCACAGAGGGAACCAAGACTCTTGAAACTGAGGAGAAAAAATAACCTAAGGAGGAAGAAGCTATTCAAGCTTTAGTACAATTACCTAATGTTACTCCATTAGTAATTACTAAGGTCAAGAGTGTTAATACATCTTCCCAGCAGATACTTAATACTCAGAAGGAGTTAGTATCAATAAGTGGTGATACTAGTATTATGAAAGCTGAACACAAACCGAGTAGCAGCTCACTAGAGACATTGAAGAAGAAATAACATAAGAAGAAAAAGGACAAGAGCTCTGAAGTGAGACTTGTCAAAGTTATATTCATTTCCAAAATGGGATACCGATAACTTATCTTATGAGCATATGCTAATCTTGCAGGATCTATTGAACATGAAGAGGAAGCAAGAGGAATTGAAAAGGGAACATCAACAAAAGAAGGTATTGCATGAAATAAAAGAAAATATGTTGATGCCTTTTAGTTTCAAGACCTAAATGAGAAGGAAGCTATTTTGGAACAACTGGTTCATATTGTTTAGAATGTGAACACTGATGATATAGATGCAAATGAGAAACTCCTGCAACGATTAGAGAGAAAATTTGAGACCAAGGTACTTGAGAAAGTTGTCGTAAAGCTCACCGAGAAGAAGGTTGCACTTTCTGATCTGGTAAGAAACTTAGAAGAAGTAATAGAAAATATTCTCTCTTTGTATAAATAACTTTGTGATATAGAATTATTTACAAAGGAGAATCAACAACTTATAGAGAAGCTCCAAGCAAATTTAAAGTCATTAGGACAATCATTGAGCATGAATGAAAGTTCAAGCTCTTTTCATTTTAGTAGGTTGACTCATGCCCAAGGGAGACTAGCTTAGCTCATGGCTAATGATGGAAGAATAAGGGAGAATTGATTTCCATTCAGACCATGTTGATACCTCATTTTGAGGTTATGCAAAACGAGGTGAAAGCGGCAAAGGAACTAGCACAGAAAGATCCACCTCTGAACATTGCCAAGAGTCTGATTGATCTAGTTGCCGAGCTAGAAATCAAATTTAAAGTTTTGGAATATGTAAGAACAATTTGGGATAATGCATAAGCAATGATAATACATGTTCATAAGCCATTTTTGGATAAATGTGGTTTGGCCCCAACTACCCCAGCAGATAAGAGTGACAAGAGTGACAAAAAGAAGAGGGAAATATAATAAAATTTAACAAGGGGGAAATGTAATTTTTTATGTTCATATGTTGTATATATAGTAAATTCTTTATGAAGAAAGACCAAGTTAGAATCCTAGGGGGAGTTCTAAGTTCAAAGTCTATTTGAGTACTATTTTTGTAAAGGATTGAAGATTCATGACAAAGTGTTTTTGCCACTAATGTCAAAGGGGAGATTGTTGATTTCTAAGTTTTATTATCTATTAGTGTCATACACTTAGTCATAACCAAGGCACTTTTGTCATTCATCACTACGACCAAGCCATCCCACTAAGGCGGAGACCGAGAAGTAGTTACTACTAAGCAAGTCAGAGGCCACTGAGGACTCAATAGATGTTGAGAAGAATGATTTCTGAGTTGCATAGAAGAGTTAGTGCCGAGCGAAAACATATGGTTATGCCAAGAAAGAAAGTATTGACTGAGCACTAGTGTTTTCCTATGTTGAGTAAGACAATTTTTGTATATGTGTTTGGAATGACACGAACACAAAGGAAAACCATTTTGGCTAATTTCTGTGGATCATTTAATGATATTGCACTAATATTTAATCTATTAATTTTGCACTATTTTATGATCATGGATCCCTATGCAATCCATACAACCAATCAAAATTAGGGATGCCTAAGTAGAGAAAAGGTGATAGATCATTGATCCTGATCTGGATGATCTATATATGGGATGCTTAAACCCTAATATGTAAGTGTGAGAGAGTGTATTTTGGATGCAGATGTGAAGAGAAAAGATCAGAAGTATCTGCATGTTTTTCATATCTGAAGCATTGACCAGACAAAGTGACCGAGCAGAGCAGTGAAGAGAAGAACAAAGATAAATCAGATTAAGAATTTGAAAGAGGAGATTCGTTATCAACATTTGAAGTGCAGACATGAGGATCAAGTATTGATACATTCTAGCAAGTGAATCATGGTAAATCTCTTAACTGAGTGGTCCTAACATGCCTTTGTAAATCTCTTAACTGAGTGCTTACTTTTTTGTAAGTTTAAATCCTTTAACAAGGGAGATTGTATAAGTCTAAAAGCTCTTAACAGGACAGACCCCTCATAGGGTAGATCATCAAAAGTGATCAAATCTTTGTAGCCCTAACAAGAACACTTTATTATTGCAGTAGTGAAGATTTGTGGGTGTCCTCCCCACACCATTTTTACCTTCAAGGGTTTCTGGGTTACCAATTTTTTTGTGTTATGTGTTCATGACTATGTGTTATATCTTTACAAAATTCCAATTTATGTTTATGAATACATGGTTGAATCAGTTTGGTTAGAGTTAGTAGAAGTTTTATAGATCTGATTCACCCCCCTCTCAGTTACTTCTTTCCCATATTAAACTTCCAACAGTTCTTAGGAGGCAACAAACATTTCCGGTGATCTTGTTTCCTTGAGGTCAACCACACTTATCTAACACTTGTCAATTCATGAAATTCTACATTCCTGACAAACTCTATATCACCGGCTCAGAAGCAAAATCTGAGAAAACTAGGGTTGTCCTCCAATATACTCTGTCACCACCAAGAAACCTTGTGGATAGAAAAATTGAAGGTAACAACTCAGAGCTTTCCACACAATCTACTTACAAATTGTGTGTTGTTACTTTTAAACAATATCGTATTCCTTTGCACAAATCACGTGGGACTAAATAGTTTTGAGGCCACCAAGTGCAACACATCAAATGTTGCCACACGGAAGATCACAGATTTGCAAAATCACTACCTCATCAATATTTGGTGATGTCAGCATTACCTCCTTAATGTCATGCAAGCTTCCACCTTGGTAGTCCTTGTCAGAAAGATCCCAATGAGCATCTAAATGCCTACGTGTTAACACAATCATTTCACATACTAGATTTGCAGTCCAAATTTGGAGGCCCATAACTTGGTCATACAAACTCCATTCTGAGTGCAATTTTTTTATTTATTTTGGGTGAAATTTCTTAAAATTTCAAGTGGTGGCATTATTCTCTAGTTTTGGTTAACAAATTTTTCAAAAATGTCAATTTTTGGTGACTCTACCTATCCAATCCTCGATTCTGCAACTTATGAGGCTTCGTTCGGGCTCATAAAGATACATTCTCAGGTGCCTTTTTTTAAAAGTGCGTGATTTTTTTGTCTACTTTTCAGATTTTATATCAATTTGTAGCCATTATGGGTAGTAATATCACTTTACTAGGTATTTTTGGCCATTTATTGTGATTGTAATGCTAGGGTTCCAGTTTTATCCTTAGCAATATTGCTTTGAGTCTGTTTTGGCCTCAATAAGGAAATTGTAAACATGGAAATTATAAGTCTACTTAGCTCTTGTTTGGCAAGTGGCAATTGTACACACATGATATATAAAGTGGAAAAATAATCTTTTCTTTTTTTTTTTTTTGGGG
>MU224796.1:1387301-1398104 GCA_018584345.1 Thuja plicata | reverse complement strand
GGTGTATTGTGTGATTGTGCCTCTCTTTTTATCTTGTTATTTTTCATTTTGAATCATGGGTTCTCCTAAATTTCCACTTTTAACTCCACATAAGTATGCATCATGGAAAATGAAAGCATGGAGTAAGATGCTGAAAAAGGGTTTAATTTGATATGTTGATGGAAGCATAGCTATACCAACTGATCCTAAAGTTGATCCTAATGCTCAATTGGAATGGGTTATTAAAAATTCTATGGCTCTTGGAACTTTGAGAAAGTATGTATCAGATGACCTTATCTTCCCTATTGACCAATGTAAAATAGTCAAGGAAGAATGGAATAAATTTGCTAGTTTGTATGGAGAAGTTGATGAGGCTAGGGGCTACACACTTGACCATGATCTCACGAATTTGGATCCCAAGAATTTTGACACAATCCAGGACTATATCACTAAAGCACATGAGCTAAGAGAAAGGATTAAGGATTTTGGAATTGACAAAAAAGATGTACAGTTGATCTACAATTTGTTGGGATAACTTCCATCAGAATATGTAGATTTTTTTCTATCTTCCATACCCATATTGACTATGGGTGCTTCATACACCATGCATTCATTTGATTCCTTCATAGAGATTTTTATGGTAGAGAAATAAAAGTTTATAATCATGGAGATTCTCAACTCTTCAAATTCTAAGGCTTTTGTAGAAAATCAAGTGAATCAAGGAAAGAGTTCCTACAATAAGAAGAAACAATGGAAGCCAAAAAAGCAACAAGAGAAATCAAAATCAACCTCCTCATAACAAGACAATTATTCATCTTCTTCCAATAAGAAGGGAAATAAGTCTAATAAGGATGGACCATTTTGTGCATATTGCAAGAAGGATGATCATGATGAGCATTATTTCCACTTTAATCAATTGATGAGTTGAAGAACTTACTAAAGAGGAACAACGTTTATTTTCCAAATGCCTAGAAAGAGAAGGATTCATCACCTTCCACTTAAAATTGAAAAGGGAAAGCATTTGTGGAAACTAAAAGTTCTTCACATGAATGGATACTTGACTCAGGTGCCACTCATCATATGGGTTCTTCAAAGGAGAAATTTTATTCATTGGAGCCATCTAAGGTACCTAAAATCTTTGTAAGAGATGATACATGAGTGGAAGTTGAAGGGAAATGTTTAATTGAGATGGATAATGGAACATTCAAATATGTTCTCTATGTTCCTAACTTGAGCAACAATCTCCTTCAATTTACCACATCACTCACTATGGAGATGGAAATAAAGTTGAGCTCCTTCTTAATTTAGTCATGGTGAAAATATTAAGGATGCTTGTTTGGTTGCAGTGGTAAAATGAAATCATAAAACAATGCTTTATTCATTCTCCTACTTTGTGCCTAACTCTCCTTCTACAACCTTGTTGACACATTCAAATTCACAAAGTAAGTTATGGCATGAACGGGTTGGACATCTTAATTAGTGCTATCATCAACAACTTAGCACCAAGAACATGGTCAAATGTCTACCTAAAATCAAGTTTTCTGAGGGTGTATGTTTAGGTTGTTCAACGAGAAAGCATCCATTAGAGAAGTTTGAAAAAGGGAATTCTTGGAGAGCATCAATTATTCTGAGTTAGTTGACAATGATGTAGCAAGCCCCTTTCCGGTGACATTATTTAGAAAGGATCTCTATGTCCTCACCTTTATTGATGACTATTCTCACTTTAAATGAGTCTAATTTATTTTTCACAAGAGTGAAGTATTTGACAAGTTTCTCACCTTCAAGGCTCATGTTGAGAAGCAATCAAGGAAAGCCAACAAGGTTCTACAAAAAATAATGGAAGGGAATATGTGAACTCAAGACTTAATAAAATTTTTTAAACTTGAGGGGATTGATCTTCAACATTTAGTAACATACACTCCATAATAGAATGGTGTTGTGGAAAAGAAGAGTAAACTCTTAAGGAAATGACTAGCTGCTAGGTCTCTTGATCCATCTCTTTGGGAAAAAGCTATAAGTTATGCCAATCACATACAAAATCAAGTTCCTCATAAATCCTTGGATGGAATCACTCATTTTGAGACTTGGTGTGGTAGAAAAATGGTTCTGAAACACTTTAGAGTCCTTGGTTTTCCATCTTGGGCATGCATACCTCGATAGAAATGAAAGGCATTGGAACCTCAAATCAGGCCTTTCATATTTGTTGGATATCCTGAAGGTATTAAGGCATATAGACTCATGGACCCTAAGACTCATGATATATTCATTGAGAGGAGTGTTCACTTTGAGGAAATCTCTCCTAGTTTGACCTCTACTCCTCTTTGTTCAGACATTGTGGATAGTGATGATAGTTACTTAGATGATGATTCTACCTCAACCATGAGTTGTAGGATTATACCTTTTTTGGGTCAAGTTACATTTGAGGATACTTATTCATATTCTTCCACTTGAACTCATTGGGCTTGAAAAAATCTTGATTTTATGGGTTCACTTGTGGGGGATCCTTCAGACACTTGAAGGAAAAGGTCACAACATCAAAAAATTCCACATACATACATTACTATAGTGATAGTTCCATGCAATTAAATATAGTTGGGTACACCTTGTCTTCTAGATATAACTTTAGGGTATGCCTACTTGTTTGTGGAATCGTACATTGTAGATATGTGAGACAACATTTATATCATACATATTCTCTTTGATGAGGATGATCCTTCTTTAGTCATTGTGAGGGAACACTTTGATCCTCTTGTCCATTCTCCACATGATCAGTCTTTTGAGGTTGAAATGATTGCAGATCCTTATGTACAATAGTTGGAGGAGATATCTTTATCTTTAGAGAAGCTACTTAGGTCTTTGGAACATGTTCTACATCCATCCTCATTAGATCCATGATTGCAAATCCTTATGTATAATAGTTGGAGGATATATCTTTATCTTTAGAGAATCCACTTGGCTCTTTGGAACATATTCTACATCCATCCTCATTAGATATTGATTTTTCCTTTTTAGCAAAGTGGGCTAGTACACTTGACTTTTGAGGGCCAGCCTTCAATATTGACATGAGGACACTTGAAAAACTTTGGAGACACCATACATATTGAAGTTTATTCCTAAATATTAATGATGAACCTCTCATACACCAATGGTATTGTTTCTTCCTAAGGGGAGGGACATTGTTTGATGTTCATGGACCAGCTTCTACATTCAACCTGGAGAATCTATCACTGATGTACATTCTACATTGAGGGGGGCCTACGTTGTCTCTCTTATTATCTCTTGTGGGGGAATTTTTCCTCATATGGATGTTTTTTCCTTCTCATACTTCTTTGATATTTCTCTTATGTATTCATCTCTCTTTTGGGGGAGAGTTTTGTCCCATGAGGTTTTCTCCCTTTCTCGTTGTTATGAGAGATTGTATTGCATTTACACTCACACTTTCATATTGTACATGGTTACCTAACATGGTCTAGTAGTTGGGACCCATATTGTATTTTCATCTAGCAGTGTGAGCTTAAGTGAATTCCCCTAATTTTCACTTAAGGGGGGGTGTTGGTGTAATTAAATATTTTTAATTACACTTTACTTAATCTTACTTAGGATAATGCATTGCATAGTAGTTTTAATATGAGACACTTAGGAGTTTACACCTTTATTAGCACATGGTTTATGTTAAGTTTTAGGATCACTACAAATGTAATAGCACTTCCTATGTTGTATGTGGTATGTGTTTTTTAATTGCAACATTATCTCTTTCATTTATATTGAGAATGAGGATAGGAGAGACATGTCCCTTCATGGGACATGTCTACTCATTATTATGAGATTAATATATTGACAATTGATTATGTATATATATCAATATATATAATAATAATATCTATTATTATTATATATATTTGTATGTATATGTATGTGCATAATTTAATATATTCTTGTAATATTAATATCTCATTCATTTTATCTGATCAAAGCTGCAAACATAAAAAATCTCTCTTATCTAGGGAAGATTAAATTCATCAAAATGAAATTCAAAAAAGATCCAATACTTTTAAGAGAGAAGATATCACCTCATCGTGATAACAAGAGATAAGGTCTGACCAAGAATATCAAGTCTCATGATGTTCACCATAACTCAAAAAATATCTTAGATATCACCTCAGTATGATATCAGAGATATGGTCTGACCAAGAATATCAAGTCTCATGATATTCACCATAACTCAAAAAATATTTTAGATATAACCTCAATATGATATCAGAGATATGGTCTGACCAAGAATATCAAGTCTCATGATATTCACCATAACTTAGAAAACATTTTAGATATCACCTCAATATGATATCAGAGATATGGTCTGACCAAGAATATCAAGTCTCATGATATTCAACATAACTCATAAAGTATTTTAGATATCACATCAATATGATATCCGAGATATGGTCTAACCAAGAATATCAAGTCTCATGATATTCACTATAACTCAAAAATGTCCTATAGGTAATGTGCACATGTACCCTCAATAATACTTACCATAGGAACATTTATCATCTATCACGATCTGTTTCAGCCATCACAAGCTGTCTATCACAATAGAAGGCCATGGTCCTTCTAAGGAACTCAATCCCCCATGCAAGATAAAATCTATTATGATCGGTTTCAGCCATCACAAGATGCCTATCATGATAGAAGATCAAGTTATTGTAAGATTGTCACCTTCCAATAACTTTAACAAACGTAAGTGATAATCATTTGGAAGCTATTAGTTCCTCATGATGTACACAGGGGGAACGCCCATAAAAAAACATGGAGTCACACACATGACATCCATTATGCCTCAGCACAGAGGGTGAAAACAAGGGAACTTCTCTCACATAGAAGAAATCATTGAGTAGATATCAATATGTTGATCTTTTCATCCAAGATTGGTTAAGATAAAATGTTAGACTCCCTCTGAATCTAATAGCAATCTTTCAAGCTCCTCTTCCAAAGTTACCTCTAAAGTTTTGGACTCCCTCTGAATCTGATATCAATATTATTTTCTTGCAAGATCCTCCTCGAAAAAGATCAAGGCAAATAGCTCTTATAGTACGTATACAAATACAAATGAGAGAGAGACTACAAAGAGTAGATAAATGTAATACTCAATGTTAATAAATACTTATTTGCGCATCAAAATCCTTGATACAAGTTGCTTTAATGAAGGTCCATATACATCAAATCAGAAAACACCTTCTCAGATTATTTGAGATACATTTCCCCTTTGAATTATCTCCCCACTAAGGATGGTTCAAATGGAAATGTAACATTGGTTATTATTCCCTCCACAATGTACAATTACCACTTTTATTTCGTTGAACAATTCTCATGTCTTCTTGTGAAATGACTTGATTGCTCCAAGAGAGGTGACACTCTATAATTAATGCTTTCTTTCAAGAAAGAGACACCCTTCCTTGAAAACATGATTTTTTTGTAAATTCTTGACCACAATCATAACAAATTAATATATCTCTTTAATGAAAGCCACTTTCAGGAATTTCACATAGACCCATACACAGTTGGTCATAACTTTTGAACCCGAAACTTTATTTCCAATCACTTCGGTGAGATATTTCACAATTTGTTTATCACTAACATATTCAAAATTTAGAAAAATGCAACGATGTATTTGTGAGATATGGTCCTTGTAACGAGATTGTATTTTATGAGACAGTCACACATTCACCATCAACAAACTACTCTCTTACATTTGCATCATGGCTCTGATACCATGTTAAGTTTTAGGATCACTGCAAATGTAATAGAACTTCCTATGTTTTATGTGGTATGTGTTTTTCAAATGCAATAATCTCTCTTTTATTTATATTGAGAATGAGACTAGGAAAGACATTGAAGGGACATGTCTCTTCATTATTATGAGATTAATATAATGACAATTGATCATGTGTATATATATCATTATATATAATAATAATATCTATTATATATATTGGTATGCATATGTATGTACATAATTTAATCTATTCTCATAATATTAATATCTCATTCATTTTATCTGATCGAAGCTGCAAACATCAACAGTTTAGGAGAAATTCCACTTTAGGTGGTGATAGTTGTTATCAAATTTCCACTTTATGTGTTGTCCCCACCTTTAGTGCACTTATCACTTATCATCCTCAAATTGTTGCACATACTTCATTGCACAATGGAGGATGATCCATCTTTTGTGGACATGTTCTTCCACCTTTCATCTTATCTCTTGTTTTTTCTATTCACTGGGCTTCTAGATCATGGCATATTTCCTTAGGAAAATTATTGCATTACTGAAGAACACATTTGAGAAATTTTAGTTCTATGCCCCATATGTAGAAGATAAGAGACAATGTGGATAATAATAAGGATAGTCTTGACATTTGTGTCCACAAAGAATAAGTCCAAAATAGTACATGGACATGTAAATATTTTCGGGAATTTTTTAGGAAAGAATTCAAGCTTGAATTGTAAAAATAAAAAGGAGATTTAATTGAACACAAATTCATGATGAGCTTACCTCCTTGCCTAGCACCTTAGAAGTTGATGTCATTAATTTTTTCCATTAGTATATTTAAGTGAAAAACATGATAAAGGTCATTGGTATAGGCATACCTGACATACATCACACTACATAATTGATGAGATGACAATGCGTTTTGTGAAAATGATAAGTATAGAATTTCCTAAAAAACACTGACAAGTGTTAAAATCGACGACAAAGCATAAAGGACATCACTGACAAAACAGTTTTTGGTACATCGTCGATGGGTCCAAAATCATTAAACTGATGGTACAGTTTTGTGAACATCGCCGACAGAGAAGAAAAGGAAAGGAACTCGATGAATAGTTCAATATAGGGACACTGATGGATTAGAAACCTGACAGACTGACAGAGCAGCCCGAGCATCAGAATGGACAGTCAGTTACAAAACCCGCAAAAAGTGGATCTAACTTTCCACGTCAGATAAAACATTGTAATTCTATTTATAGAGTTTTAATTTGTTTTAAATCATTACTCGAGCAAGTATATTTTAAATGTTTTAAATCATCTTAATGGATCTAAAACATAAGTAACTAAAGATCAAGGTTAAGTTGTAAACCTTGAATCTAGAGTTAGCTTGAAAAGCGTGAATCAAGAATGGACCTAGAAACTAGTATATATAGATGTTCAATATTTTGTAATACAATAGAGAGTTTACAAATGATTGTATCCATGAAGAGAATCTAAGCAGCAGAAGTGAATTCATGCAAAGTTCAGAAAGAGATCATATCAGTTCTCAAGAACATAGACAAGGCTACCGACGAGCAGAGACAAGGTATCATTCAATCACTCAAGGTGATTACATATACATTGTAAGCTTTATAGGATCTGTTATTAGAAATTAGAGATTGCATATACTATCAAATCAACATTTCTAATGTAGTTGCATTCTAACAAGTGCATCACATCAAAAATCCTTTAGTAGAAGGTGGACTTAATAGTTCTTGATAAAATCTCTTAACAAAGTGCACACCTAACGGTGTTGCTAAAGATTCAAATGAAGTAGATCCTAACAGGTCTCCACTCTAATACTCCTAACAGGGTAGATCATCATAAGTGATCAAATTGTAAGCCTTAACTGACTCCCTTCTTATTTGCAGATAGTGAAGTTTTGTGGGTGACATCCTCACCGCAGTTTTTACTTCCTAACAGGAGTTTTCTGCGATATCATATCTTGTGTTATGTGTTATTTACTTTCATGTATGTTTCTTGAATGTTTACATATGTAAAGAACTTATGTTATGATTTCACATACATAAAGAAAGATGAATAGATAGATAGGTGAATATACAAATCTGATGACACAAAGGTTAATGGGATAATCACATAAAATTTTTAGAGGTACTGATTCACCCCTCCCCTCTCAGTACATCATTCCAGTAATTCCAACAATTGGTATCAGAGCTAAGTCTCTCTCTTGAAAATATTAAATACTTAAGAGAAAAGATCAAGACAATGGAAAAGTACAGACTGGACAAGACTATTTAGAATGAACAATTACAAATTTAGATTTACTATGAGCAGTACAAGGAGGTGAGAGTAAGCATGAGAAAGTTGCTTGATGAAAAAAATATTATGGAAACTAAGCTTAATAGAAAATATTATCAAGAAGAGGAGATCCTAGATTACTTCAACTCAGCTAAATCAACAACAAGCAAAGCATAAGACACATCAGTAGAAGAGATCACAAGTCTACAAGAGGTCAATCTACATCTGATAGAGAAAATCAAGATGCTGCAAATCGGTGAAGAGACTCAGATGGTAAAAATGATTGATGTCATGAATGATTCAAGAAAAGCTGAATCAGAGAGAACATTGGCTATTGATGATAGGAGGAAAATCATAGAGAAGCTATAAGAAAAATAATCAAAGATTCAAATACTTACTGATCATCACCATGAGATTACCAATCTGATTATTCTTATGAGTCAAGAGGCAAACAGATTAAATACTGAACTCATTGAAAGAATACAGATCATCGGTGAGCTAAGAGAAGAAAATAAAAAGATAAAGCATGAAGTCAGGATTCAGAATAAGCACAATGAGTTAATCAAGAAAGCTGAAGATAGCAATAAAAGAATGGATTATTTTCTCAACGGACAAAGAAGAGTCAACAACTACACAGGTCTAGGGTATGCTGACAATGGAGAATCATCTAATCAATCAAATCAAAGGAAGGCTTATGCAACTCCAAGAACCAAGAAGCTGTCATGCAATCACTATGGAAAACCAGGCCACACTTCAAACATTTGCAGAAACAAAATGAAAGTTATCTCTCAATCACAATCTACTTTCATTTGTAATTATTATAAATTTCACAAGAAAGGACACAAGGCACATGAATGCAAATCCAAGGTGAAAAATCCAAAGAAGGAAACCTACATGGACAAGTACTGTCCTACCTGCAAAATGAATGGAAATACACATCAGGAGTGCTGGAAAAAGAGCAAGAAAGAATGTACACCAAAAGAACTTGATAATGGCTATAAACTGACAAGAATCGGTAACTCATATGTTTGGGACTATAACACATGGGTAAACTGCACATCATGTGGAAGGTATGGTCATATTTCTACCAACTGTATGAGAAAATGGACTAGAAGACCAAGAGGATGGACCAATCCAGTTATGGCATGTTTACATTTTCATAAGGTTGGACATGTGGTAAAAGATTGCAAAGACTGACTGACAGACACAAGAACTTATCCCAATGGAAACACCATTAATGAAATCAAGAAGATGAGAAACAAGATGTGGAGAAAATCTACAAATACTGAAGGTGCTAGAACAAGCAATGCAAATGATGACACCCTATCCAATGGATCTGGTGGCATCACAATTCCCAACTAAGATACACAAGTAAGTATGGAACTACATTATGACAAGTTATATTATGCATCGGTTCCATTACACATTGATAATATTGAAAAAATTAGCATTATTGAAGATGCAGTATATTGTTACTTGTAATATTATTGAAAAATAATTCCATCGGTAAATGGGTACCAATAAGCATCAGTGAACGCACATAGTAAAGTTGACACTACTTACCGAAATGTATCGGGTATTACACAAAAGCCAAGTTGCTAAGTGTAATCGACAAACATCGGTGATCTTTGATCTGACAGAGGTTGTGGTCGCCATCTTACCAACAATCATCAGTGAAATCACCAAAGCTGCTAGCTACCTTGAAACTTTGCGCCTACACCGAAGATGTTATTTATGCCTCAACCGAAAAAATTAGTCTTTGTACACTGACAAGTTGTTGGGCATTAATGACAACTTAGGGCATACAAATTTATAAAAGTGCGACAAAAGAACTCATTTTGTACCTACAATTTTTTATCAATGAAGCAGAGCTAAGCAGAGTGATTGAAGAGAAGATTGAAGTGAGAACTCTTCAATATCCAAACATGAATCAATAGATTCACGAGCGATCACATAGATTCAGTAAGTACCTACAATCAGTGACCGCACTGTTTAAATTATGAAAAGCCCTAAATTTCAAAATACGATGGAATCTACTTCAATAAAATCAAAATTGAAAGAGGATAAGAAGAAAACAATTAATCTTATTAGCAATAGTACTTGTGTTGAACCTAAATACAAGTTACACCCAGAAATTGCATTGCAAACCGATGACTCTGGAGCATTCTCCAGAATCCCACCTAGGGTTTTGCTGGTAGAGGATGTAAGGTCCTATATACATCACAAGATCTCGGAATTAGGAGATCTAGACCTGGAAAATTCCTATAAGGCACTATGCAATGAAACTAGAAACCTGAAAGAAGAGCACAAGCATTTGGAAGAGAAAGGTCTGACAAATGCATTACACTTTCCTAGGGTTTTTAAGACTGAATGGATACAGATAGTTCTTAGTAGAATACATAACCAAAAATTGTGGCTTGATTAGCCTAAATGAATAAGAAAAGATGTTATTCATGCGGTTACTAGATATCCCACAACCGACAAGCCAAAAGCTCACAAGCACCCATCCATGAAGAAAGTAAAAAAGTTAATAGGTGCAAAACAAGACAAAAGAGGTCTCAATGTTAGCACCACCACCGACAAGGAAATCAAGTTTGGTGCATTTGTGGTAGGATACAAAATATTTCATGCCAGAAGAATGAACAACATAGCAAGCACTGCTATGAGCACAACCTACAAGATCATCAAACTAGGAAAGAAGATGGATCTTGCAGAAATATTGTTAAATCAACTTGAGGAGAACATGAACACCATAAGGTCAT
>MU224796.1:1364518-1377621 GCA_018584345.1 Thuja plicata | reverse complement strand
ATTTAATTGCTTTTTAATAATTAGGGGACTATAGCCATTTTAATTAAATTAAATAGGCTAGGGGAATGGGTTATTTGCAAGTGGGTAATTGATTTAGGGATTTATTTAATTCCTTTATAATTAAATAATATACACATATTTGAATTTGGTTTGAATTGATTTGAATTGTATGGCTATAATTAATATAAATTAGTGATAAAAATCACCTAGGACATTAAATTGATTTGAAGAATTATGCCAAGCAGTAACAGGGTCATTTGGAAATAATCAAGGGTATGATTAAACTTAGGGAAAATAGGGTCCATAGTTGGAACAAACCAAATTCAGGTGGTTACATTTGCCCCTTTTTGAATTGATGTGCGAGTAGCGCATTGATTCAAAGAAAGTTTTTGATTTTGACTTCATAAAGTTTGAGAATTCCGTTCTTGGTTGTCAAACAAAATGTTGATGAGATCAGTCTCACACTTGATCGAACAAAACTAATAAAATTGATTTTGAAATTGGTTGTCGTCCAAAAATCAATAAAAGAATTTTAAGATACCAATTCTGAACTTGGTTGTCGTCCAAAAAGGCCAGTACAAAGCTGCTAGGAGCTTAATAAGAATATTTTAAAATGAGGAAACACAAGATATCCAGCTCATGAGAACCAAAGCTTTCTATCCAACAGTTCTGACTTTAGTCAAGGAAACTGTTATGCCCCTAGTTTGTTTGATAACAAAGTCATTTCTAATGCAGTTTTGAGCAAACAATTTAATTGATGATAGTGTGATCATGCCCCCTCGGGAATGAAATCAAAGGAAAATAATAAATCCCTCAGTTGAAAGAACGTATCTCTTGCAGGAAGTAGTTAGGACAAGAAAGAATGGAAGAGAAGAAGTGAAAAAGAAGGTGTGTTTTAAAAATAAACACATGAGTACCAAGTTTATTACGTGAAAATGTGAGTTCAATTTTTTTCCTGATAGATCAGAGATTTTGGGAATCATTGATTATGTAATTAAATTGGATTTAGAAGAAGATAGAAATCATTTTTAAGCACAAAATTCCTTATGCTGTTATTTCTTTTTATAAATGCACCATGCAAGCTCTAAATGCAACTATATGCAGACTCTTAGGACTTGTCACCGATTTAGCAAATATTGCAACATTTTTATCATCATTGGGAACTTTTCGGAATGGATACCATCTAATAGTACAACCATCACTAATACCCACTGATATTATGAAAGTATGAATACTATGTTTTATAGAAATGTTAGAAATAGACTTAGGCATCAAGGCATAGAAGCCAGGATAAAAATAGTCACCTTCCTTTTGATATGCCAGATTCTGATTAAGGCAAGATATTGGACCCGCAATGACCTTGAAAATTCATATCCTTGGGTACATTATGATTCGTATACCTTAGTGAGAATCTGGATCAGAAAACAAACAAGGAAATTGTTTCAGCCTCACCGTAGTTTACACATAAATAAGATCGAGATATATGCAGCTATCCACCCATAGTGGCAGCTCTTACCATAAACATCCAAGTTAAGTAAAATTTATAGGTTTATTTGGAACAATAACCATACGTAGGAAATCAAGAAAACATTATGCCCCCTATCCTTGTGACTCTTTGTCTTTGCGCATACGTCATTGAGTAACTAAGAAGACATAATAAATCACCAATTGAGAATCAATCAAATAAAATTTATAATTACTTAGATGCCCCTAGTTGAAAACATCATTAGGACATAAAAGAACCATAATCATACAAAAAGCAAACTGTGTGTTAAGTAGTACTTGTTCATTCATATGTCAAAACATAGCAGAGATTCATCAATCAGATAATGGGAATACAAGCAATATGGTGTTCCATGCCTGAGCATTGATAGGATAATCTGTTCATGTTTGTGATCCAATATAGCCTTGGAGGAACGCTTGTGAATGTAAATGTCATGTCTAGATATGTGATGTTATGGAAAGACACCCTTGTTTTGGAAAGTGACATTGTTTCACATGTATCAAGAAACATTGTGTCTGTGAGGCAAACCATCCTAGAGCAATTTAGCAACCATAACCTACCATACTAGCAAAGATGCCCCTAGTGCAGAATGACTTATTCCTATGATGTAGAGATAGACAAATCCCAAGCGAGGATAAGAGATTCATGTAGGAAAATGAAGTCAGCGTATGAGCACAGGCAAAATTATGAAGGTTTAGTATCAGTAGTGCATTGATAGATGGAGCAAAGAACACAAGTGATGCCTGATTGCCAGGTTTTCACCACTTGGCAAGACATTTTCTTTCTTTCATTTTGCTACCAAGATGCCTGTTTTACCAGGTGCTCATCAAGGTACTTTTCTCTTTTTCAATTTTTTTGCTATTTTTGCTTTTTTGAATATTTTTTGTAGTATCAAGGTGTCTATTTACCAAATTTTCACCAAGGATACCCTTTTGATAGGATCTTTTCCCACTATTTTTGAATTTCTTCAGGATCAATTTTCTGAATGTTTTGGGTATTTTGCAAGAACTATTTGCTGTACAGGCTCTTCTAGCCAAACATTAAGCATATAACTGCTTCAAATGTAGAGTGTTGATAGGATCTGGAAGATGTCTCCCTCAGGTGTAGCTAACTGATAAGATCCTGTACCAAAAGTAGTAGTGATGACATAAGGTCCCAGCCAGTTAGGTTCAAACTTTCCTTTCTGCTCTCTGTTAGGCTGGTTCTTAGGATTCTCCTTGAGGACGAGATCTCCTACTTAAAATTTGCGTGGTTTGACCTTTTTATTGTAGCCTTGGATATACATGCTTGATATACCTTGAGGTGATCAAACACTTGTTGCCTGCGCTCATCTAGTAGGTCTAAAGAATTGACCCTATCTATGTGATACTGCTCATCAGTAACAAGACCTTGTAAAGATATCCGTAAAGAGGGGATTTCAACCTCAATAGGTAATACTGCTTCCACACCATAGACTAGAGAAAATGACATGGCTCTAGTTGGTGTTCTGATGCTTGTTTTGTAGGCCCATAGTGCCTAATTTAGTTGTAGGTGCCAGTCTCTGCCATACTTGCTCACAGTTCGGTGTAGGATCTTGAGAATATTATTGTTTGATGCCTCAACCTATCCATTACCTTGAGGATAATAGATTGAGGAGAAATGTTGAGTAATATGAAATTTTTCACAAAGGTCATCAATGTCTTGATTTCTAAATTGGCTCCCATTGTCTGTTACAATTGAAGAGGGTATCCCATATCTACAAATAATGTAGTTTAGAATGAACATAGCCACTTGTTTTCCGGTGGCTTTGATTAGCAGCACGGCTTGACCCACTTCGTGAAATACTCAGTGGCTGTAATGATGAATTTGTGTCCATTTGAAGAGTTGGGATATATTTTTCCAACCAAGTCAAAGGCCCATTGCTGAAATGGCCAATGTGTTATGAAAGGTATAAATTCTCTGGCAGGAGCATGAATAAGGTTTCCATGTGTCTGGCATTTAAGACATGCTTTTGAAAATTGAATAGCATCTCTCTCCATGGTAGGCCAATAATAGCCTACTCTGAGCAGTTTCTTGGCTAATGAAAAGCTGTTCGAGTGTGATCGACATACACCTTCGTGGACATCTTTTAATGCTAGATCAGACTCTTTGAGTTCTAAACTTGAAGAAGTGTTTTGTCGAGATATGGGTTGTTAGTTATGAGGATGTAACGCGATGCTGTCCTAATCAGGGATCTTTTCTCATTTCTGGATAGATTGGTGGGAATGGTTTGGTCAGAAAGGTAAGCAATGATACTGGCATACCGAGATCAATTTGGGGTATTCAAGGTACATACTATCTGGTATTCAGGGTTAACAAAGGCAGGATAGGATATTTCTTCCACCAAGAAGTCATAGAGGAATTGATGCTCCTCCAGTTGTAACATGGATGCCAAGGTAGCCATAGCATCTGCAACTTTGTTCTCTGATCTTGGTATCTATTGGAAGGTGACAAAGACAAAGTACTTCTTCATATCATCAACTAGTTGCTTGTAGGGCATCAACTTTTCATCTTTTGTTTGATACTCCCCATTGAATTGATTGATAATTAGTTGGGAGTCACCATACATGTGTAACTCTATGATCTTCCATACCATAGCTAGCTTGAAGCCATTGACCAATGCTTCATATTCTGAGATATTTTTGGTGCATGGAAACATCAATTTGTAAGATTTGGAAATCTTGTATCCTTGTGGAGTTATGAAGAGGACTCCTACTCCAGATCCTTGTTGAGTGAATGAACCATCAAAGTACATCTTCCATGGATGCTCAGTGAGATGCATGATTGTTTCATCAGGGAATTCAATTAGTAATGGTTCATTATCCTAGATTGGTGAATCATCCAATTGATCTGCAAGTACCTGTCCTTTGATAGCTCTCCATTCTACATATTTTTGTCAAACTCACTTAGAATCAGGACCCATTTTTCCAAATGTCCTGTTAATGTTGTTCTGCTCAAAAGATACTTTAAAGGATCGATCTTAGAAATGAGCTTCACTATATGAGAGAGCATGTAGTGTCTCAATTTTTGTGATGTGAAGACAAATACTAAGCATGCTTTTTCAATAATGCTATAATTGAGCTCATAAGTGACTAGTGTTAGTGTTCTACTAATATAGTAGATAGCTCATTCTTTCTTTGTTTCATCTTCTTGCACCAGTAATACTCCTAGGGATGTAGTTGAAGCTAAAATGTATAGGAGTAAGGGTTTTCCATGAATAGGTTCCATAAGGATAGGTGGAGCAACCAGGTACCCCTTTAATTCTCTAAAGTTTGCTTCACAATGTTCATCCCATTTGAAGGTAACCCCTTTATGTAGTAGTTTAGTAAAGGGTTGTGCCCTATCTGCAAGTTGGGACATGAATCTCTTGATAGACTAGAGTCTCCCTTGTAGCATCCTCATTTGACCGATGTTACATGGAGGAGCCATCTCTAGAATATCCTTTACCTTTGTAGGATCTACCTCGATTCCCTTGGCGGATACTATGAATCCTAGGAGCTTCCCTGATTGGACCCCAAAGGCACATTTCTTCGGATTGAGCCTGAGTTGGAACTGTTCCATTCAATCCAATATCTTTCTTAGGTCAGAAATGTGAGTACTTCTCTCTTTGGATTTAGCCAATGTGTCATCTACATAGTCCTCCATGTTCTTGTGCATCATGTCATGGAATATTGTTGTCATGGCTCTTTGATATGTTGCACGAGCATTCTTTAACCCGAAAGGCATGACATTGCAGCAAAAGGTGCCCCATGTAAATGTGAATGCGGTTTTCTCTTGATCCTCAGGGGTGATCTTGATTTGATTATATCCTGAGAATCCATCCATTAATGAATACATCTGAAAGCCTGCTGTAAGATTTATGATCATGTCAATGTTTGGTAGAGGGAAGTCATCCTTCAGAAATGCTTTATTTAGGTCTCTGAAGTCCGTATAGATCCTGATAGATTTATTAGATTTAGAAATGGGGACCATATTGGAGATCCACTCTGCATAGGCAATGACTCGAATAAATCTAGATTTCAACAATTTTTCTAGTTCTGCTTTCACCAATAATGCAACATGGGGATGCATTTTTCTAAGTATTTGTTTCACGAGCTTGATCCCGGGAGCTATAGACAAGTGGTGCATGATGGGATTAGGATATAGCCCCGACATATCAGTATAAGACCATGCAAAGTTAATCTTCTTCTCTTTCAGGAACTCTGTGAACTGTACCTTCTCTTCTTTTGATAAAGATTGTGCTAGATGAACTATTTGAGGATTTTCAACAGTGCCCAAGTTTACTGGCTGTGTTGGTTCAATCAATACCGAAGAAATTTCATGAAAGTGTTCAGGTACATATCAAGAGTCTCATCCTTTAGCACCTCAGAGAGGTCTTCACCATTGGATACATCTTTTTTCTTTACTATTTTGGGGTCTGATACTGCCACAGAGTGGTTTTCACCATCAGTCCACTTTTTCTTTTTATTTTTCAGTTTGTGAAAAGAAACTTGATATCCTCCTATGATATGTTCTTGCTCCTTGCATTGGTGGAAGAAGGGTAAGGTTCACAAGCATTGAGATAACAAGCTAGGGAGTAGTCATTGGAAAAGTTGAGGATAGGAGTAGGATTTGTTTCAATCCAATAAATTAGGTCTAGAAGTACCAATGTTAGAGAATCAGATTCTGTGAAGGACACCATTGTGTTAGCATCAAGACCATTAACCAACATGATGTGATCTGTTAAGTTAATTTCTTCAATATTTAGATCAATAAGAGCAAGATCATTGTTAAAAGGGTCATTGTTAGTCATATGCAGACCAAACTCTAGCAACTCATCAGTAGAAATCTCATCATCATCTCTCCATAAAAGGAGGCTTCTTGCTTGTAGCCTATGAAATTCTTCCAGACTTATATATTCACCAGTGTCTCCATCAATGATTTGGGGAATGAACTCTTCTTCTGCTTCAGGAGGATCAGTATCATTGAGAGGAGTGTCAAATCATTTTATAGGAGTTGAAGGAGCTGCAAACATGTGAATTGTATCTATCCCAATATCTTCAGAGGCAATAGATTGCCAATCCCATTCATAGTCATGAGAGTCTGTGACATCATTATCAGATCTGTTTAAATATTTAGCAATGGTTATCTGATGTACTCGATTAGCTGCTTGTAGATAAAAGTGGGGTAGATCGAGAACATGTGAAATGGTGACCAATTTCCCCCAGTTAGGATGTAAATTCTGTGGCCAGGGTATCTCTTGAGTGATTGTTGCTATGGTGTCTCCTACCTCTTGAATGGGAGGTTGTGCTAGCAAAGGAGTGTGAAGATCCTATGGTACCTCAAAGCTAGGTACATAGAATTCTCCTTGGTAGTTGGGGTCTTGTGTGCCAACATGTAACAATCTTTCATAGGACCATTGCTCTAGTTAATTTGTTTCATCACTCCCTTTATCTGAGTGTGGACTCTCTATTGGAGCGGGTTTATCAGTTTTAGTTTTAAAACCAAGTCCTATTTTATCTCTGGTGTTGCAAAATTCCATGGGTATAGGTTCAATGATCCCTCGTCTTGTGTCATTCAGAGGTCCCTTTCCTTTGTATCCCATTTGTGTGAGGAAATCATATCCCTTTCCATACTGTTCTGGGGATATTTTCACATGTTTGACCTTAGATTCCACCGGTTCTCCCTTGTAAAGCCAGTCCAAGACTGCCTGTTCTTCTGTGTTATCTGAAGAAGATGTGGATGCCTTTATCATGCTAGTTGCCTTGTGTACTTCTGGCTCTTTGAATGTAAGAGGTGTGAATGCTGAGGAAGGTTTTCCATAGGATCTTGGTGACACTAGAAGTTCTATTAATGAAGGAGTTAGGTCTAGCTTGTACTCTCCCATACCTATTTCTTCAAGTTTCAAGGTTTTGCTAAAACTCTTCATAACCATGTCCTTGGTAGTTTCAGGAGTAACTGCATCCATAGCTTTTTTGTTGTGTGGGATCATGCTACCTACTTTGATATTGTTGCAAGTGTAGTTAGCATCTGCAGGAATCATCACTTCCACCCCATTATGTGGGAATTTTATGCATTGGTGATAAGTGGATGGTACAACTTGCATTTCATGAATCCATGGTCTGCCTAGTAGGATATTGTAGGCCAAAGGTAAATCCAGAAGTTGACATATGATGTTCCTCTCAATTGGTCTGACTCTGATAGGTAGAGCAATAAGACCTATAGAGGATCTTTCTTCCTCATCATAAGCTTTGATGGTTATCTTGTTTCAAGTGTCAATTGTTTTTTCTGAGAGACCTAGTCTCCTAATTAGATCCAGTGTACAAATATTCAATCCTGCACCTCCATCTATCAATACGTGTCTAACATGAGATTTATGAATAAGGACTTCGATATGGAGGGGTTGATTGTGTGGATGGGTCAATGAATTGTCATCCTCTTCAGAAAAGGAGAGGTAGTGTGGCGCTAAGATGTGATTGACCATTGCTTGGAACTTGTCTATATCAATATCTTTTGGATCATCAGCAGTGTGTAGGGCTTGTTCTAGGATTTCCCTATGTACCATGGATACCTTGAGCAACTTGAATATGGAAATTTTGGTAGAGGTTCATTGCAATTGGTCTACCAAGTCATATTTCACTCCAGGGATAGTGACCATGTGTTTTGTCGCTGGTTTAGGAATAGTTCTGATAGGAACCTTAGACTTTGATGTTGATGTTGGTTTTGGAGGTCCTTTGATTGTAACTTGTGCTTGGCTTCATGCCACAACATTTGAGTGGGATGAGACACCTTTAATTGTGATCACATTGATGGATTTAGTTTTAATGTTAAGCATATTAATCACATTTTCATTTTTGGAATAGGTGTAGTTGACCTCATTACCCTTCCCTTTGGATGTCTCTCCTTGATTGTAATTAGGAAAAGGTTTTTTGAATGCTGTATGATCCTCATTGGTAGTATGTTCATCTACTTTAATCTTTCCTCCTTCGATGAGGTCTTGGATGACATTCTTAAGTTTGAGACAATTATTAGTCTTGTGTCCTTTGTTTTTGTGGAAGACACAATAGGAGTTATCATCCCACCACCTGGGTTTGACCATTGGTTCCCACGGTTTAGAATCGGGAATTGTAAGAACTTTTTTATCCACCAATGTTTTCAAAATGGTCTCAAGAGTCTCCCCCAAAGGAGTGAATGTCTTTGGGGTTTTGAAGTCCATGTTCATTCCTTGTTGTTATCATTGTTTTCTTTGGGGATGAGAGGTGTTACCTTAGCATATTTTCTTGCTTGCATGCCATTGGTTAGATTGAATGCCTTGGGTTTAGGATTAATGTTAGAGGCATCGACCACTCTGTCATTAACAACATTCTTGTTTTGTTTCCACCATTTAGGTTTGGAGTTGGAGTTGGTGCTTTTGTTTTCATTTTGAAGGGTGATTTCCCCTCTTTAAACCATGACTTCCTCAATACGAAGGGCATTTTTAATCATTCTATTGAAGCTAGGGGAGTCTTGCAATTGTAGAGCATAGCTCAATTCAAACACTAGATTATTAACGAAGATTTCCATCTTCTCCATTTTGGAAATGACCCTTGAACATCATGCAAAAATCTTCCTCCATCTTTGTAGGAAGTGTGTGAATGATTCTCCAGTTCATTGTTTGGTGTTACATAGGTCCATCATAGTTACATCATGTTGGATGTTGTAGGAGTAATGTTGAATGAATCATTGGATTAAATCCTCAAATGTTTTGACCTTAGGGTTCAATTTTGAGAACCAATCCATGGCATTACCTCCTAGACTCCCTGGAAATAGTCGCATGAGGTATGTAGGTTCATGCATGTACTCGATGCTTAGAGAAAAAATTTATCGTACATGATTGTGGGGGTCAGTTTCTGTCGTGTACTTGTCATACTTTGGTTGTGCCACGTTGGGAGGAAACAAGACCATAGTGATACTCTTGTCAAAAGGAAATGGACAAATGACATCCAAAGAGTATTTTGTTTTGGGTTTCTCTTTCTCCTGTTTGAGATTTGTGAGCTCCGTTTGCATTAGATTGAGCTGTTTGGTGAGAATAGATATCGAGTTTGGTATCTCCTTTTCCTTGAGTTTTTCCACGTCATAATATTTGGGTAATTTGACACCTGTGGATTCTAGATGGAGGAAGTATTTTTCTTTATCGTCACTAATTATCCGTTCCAATAGCTTGTGGATCTGTTTAATTTGTTTGAGTTTTTCGTATTCATCTTCAGGGATCTCCTCTTCACTGTCTGATCCAAACGGATTATGTTCAAACTTGGGTCTTTCTTCCTCTTCCGTGCCTTTAGATTTTTCGTGTTTTCCATCATTATAACCCTCAAAATCCTTACTCCATTTTTTAGTGTTGCTATCCATTTGAGGGGAATCTAGTTCAAGAAGGGAACTGCGAGATGTTTCTCCTTGAAAGTGTGGTGTTCTAAGAGGCACTTTCAATCCTTTAGTTGTGTACTGGTTGCATCTTGTGTTAACCATGAAGTTTGTTTCTCAACTTTGTTAATGTTTCCCAATAGTGCAAGTAAGGATTTTGGATCGTTCAAGTGGGCGTGTCTAGGTAAAAGTAACTATTTTTTGTTGGTGGATGTAAATGATTCCAACATCAAAGGGTTAGAATGCCCTGATAGTGATTTGGGAACCAAGTTGTTGATAGGAAACAGGTAGACCACACGTATTGAACTGATCGAGAAAGAATGACTAAACATGCAAGGTGGACGTTTTGAAAGTGTTTTGAAAATACAATAGCGAGACCAGAAGAGACAACAGGAACCGGTTAAAGAGAAAAAAAGGGTATCCTAATCAACTGAGACTTCCTAAGAAAAACTTCTACAAGTACCCACTATCCTGAATGCGAGCTCCCATATGCGAGCCTCTGATGGTACTAGATGCGATCCTAGAATCTAGATGCGACTTCTTGCTGACCAAATGTGATCCTAAATACCAAATGTGATCCTAAACACTGCATGCGACTTGGGAAATACAGGATGCGATCTTATGATGTCTTTGTCAATTTTGGTTAGTTTTGAAAAGTTCATTTTTGAAGTGCGTGAAGGTGCTTGTTTCCAGATTGCGTTAAGAGGTGTCGTAAGGTGTGAAAAACACTTATATTCCAGGGTTTGAAATTTTTTGATTGTTTTGAGGAGCTTATCTTTTTAATGATCTTTTGAACACATCAAACAGTTTTGTATTGCTAGGAGGGTGAAACAAACACTCATCTTTTGCTATTCTCTAGGTGGAGGATGAAAATCTTTGCTTGTTGACTCAGGTACACACTCAAATGCTAATCAGAATATAGCCATCACCAAGCACGCAATGGCTCCAGTCATGATGCTGTATTAGCCAACTCCAAACGCAAGTGATGGCACAATATGACGAGTGTCTTGGGGCAATTACTTTTTGCCTTGCACAAAGATTATCACCCTTTCAGGGATGAATTGGGAATTCTTTTAGTTGAAGGTGTTGTAGATTATTGGGCAATCCATTCAAAACTGTCCCCCATAGAATTGCACAAGGAAAAGTTCAGGTGTATAGCCCTATGAGTACCTAAATATATGTAGTCTCACAAGCAAGATTCAAATGGCTCCACTCTACATATATCTAGATATGTTCAAGGAATGATGTCAAAATTCCAAGAACAAAACTAGTTTCATCTTTCGAGGCTTTAGCCTACGAGGAAGAAACTTTTTATAGTGAGTTGGAAGGGTTGGTGTAAAACCTGTCCTCACTTGGGTCATTCTCGGGAGATTTTTTCCTCAAATGGTAGGCCCTCTACTGTTTAAATGTATGTAACCAGGATTGGCGAGCTTTGGATGTCTGGATTTCTGATTCTTCCGAAGAAGAAGAGCATACTCTCCTAATCTAAACCGTTTTCTCCCAAAACACGTAAAGCAAATTTCATTCTTTCAAGCTATGTTGAGCTCAATTTAGTTGTTCCTATTTTAAAGAAAACAAGATGCTTAAAAGGGAAAGTTTGCCTTTTTCAATTAACCACAAAATTTAGTGAGTTGTTTGTTCAATTACTAATCCAAAAAAGAATTTAAACGATTGAACTTGTTCTTTGATCCCACATATTTAGTGCTTTGTGTTGTTTATTTACTGTTTCCAAATTGAATTAAATTATGTGTTTGCTTGTTCATTTACCCCAAATTCCGTTCAATCCATAAAATAATGTATGAGTTTCTGATTTTCCTTAAAAGGAAAAGAGCATAATCCTCTAGTTAGTTTAGTGATAAATTGGAATATGTACTTTAAGTTTAAAATAAAGTAAATAGAGGTCAAGATGGGGGGTTGGCAACCTGAAAAATAGAGTTAGTGTCTGTTTAGTTCAACTCCCACAAAAACCTCCAAAAACAACCTGCAAACACTTGTTAAGCTGCAAGATACCAAAAACACAACTTTTTCAAAATGTTAGGATTAGGAAAATGAAATGCACAATCTTTTTAACCAGATGCGAACCTAAAAGTTTCCTGAATGCGATGAAGTATAAGGTATGCGAGCTTCCTTACCAAATGCGATCCCATGCTTACCAGATGTGAGCCAAAACTGAAAATGATCTGGGAAATCCTGGATGCGAGCCTAGTTTTCTGCGGTGCGATGGCGTATCCCAGATGCGATCTTGAATGGTAAAAAATGATCATGTGACAAAATTATGAGCATGCAAATTAGCAAAAAAGTGTTAGAAAATGAGGCCAAGTTGGAAATATTGCCCCACGGTGGGTGCCATAAATGTGTGTGTATATTATGTACCTGATAAGAAAGACACAACACCTCAATAGATCATTGCATTAGCTCAAAAAGGTTAGATAATATGTAAAACCAACTAATATTGACCTATTTCCTTCTAACTAAGAAGAGTGTGATTAGTAACATAATAGCCCTCAGATTATGCTACAATCAATGACATATACAACCTAGCATGAAGGGTTTTATTTTAAAACAAGCTAAATGATGAGAAAACATGTATTCTAGCTCTAAGAATGGAGATAATAACAATGTAAAAGCATGAATTATGAAGTGAAATATGAGTTATAACTTTAATCTAACAGCATAACAATGCATTTAGGATATTGGATGAAGGCTTATTTGCTCTCAAAAATGGCTTTTATTTATACAAGAATGAGAGGGAGAGGGGAGACAAGGCTCATTTATGAGTTAAGGGACTCATTAATGGAGGTGTAAGAACCATTAATGCCTTGGGCATTATTAAGGCATGGAGGAGACATAGGCTTAAGGAATCTTCATTAATAAGGCATTAATGAAAGCCTTAAAGAAGCATGGGGAGAGTGTAAGAGGGTGGCTTGAGAAGGTGGACTTTAAGAAAGTCAATCTTGAGAAAGTGGACTTTCTCAAGTGGGTTGAGTTGTTAATCATTCCCTAATGGAATGTGACAACATTAGGAGGTGGGTTAGGGTAGAATTAGGATTAGGATTAGATTAGCAAGGGTGAATGGGTTGAGAAGGGTTAGAACCTAGGGTAGAAGTGGTTGAGATAGGTTAGGTTGGGGTTTAAGGGAATATTAATTAAATGAATTAAACTTATTTAATTCATTCAAAAATATAGGAATTAATTATTTAAA
>MU224796.1:1335989-1350306 GCA_018584345.1 Thuja plicata | reverse complement strand
CCTAACCAAGGAAGCAATAGAACCAACAGGTGAACCCCCCCATAATGCTGAACTGGGAGAGGTGACAGGAACACTGAAATGCAGTACCAAAAAACAACTGCAGAAGAAGAATCAGGAACACCAAGTGAAATAGAGGTACAAACACAGGATAAAGGGCGGTGTCATTGACACAGACTACATGGGCTAATGTCGTGGAAGGTACGATCACTTGACAAAAGTAGATGCGCCTAAGGCATATGCATCAGAATCCCCCCATGACACTTTATAACTGAGTGCAAGTACAAAAAATGAACCAGGTGTACAAGATCCCAAATAAGCAGAAGAGGGCACTTTATCTCAGTGCATTTACAGAATACAAATGCATCAGAAAGAGCATGCAAGCTCAGAATTCAGAAAGTAGAGTGCACTAAGAAACCAGAAGAAGAGATCCCCGGACCTGTAGAACCAAGCACACCACCAGAGGGCATAAACTGCATAACTCAGAGGAGTGAAAACCTGGAGTAGAATCTAGAAGAAATACCTCTTCCACTAAAAAGTACACAGAATCAGCTTTCCGACGATATCTTGTTTGCCGAAAAAGGAGTCCGGATGAGCCAGATATGACTCCCGGAAGGCAAAATAGGACATCAGACTTCAACAGAAAAAAACACTATCAAAACGGTGGAACCAAAACCTCTAACCTCCACCATCGGAAATTTCTCGGAAAGAGCTTTCCGATGGTATATAGAAGTCAAAAAAACACCCCCGTATGCTCCCTATAGAGAAAAAATGCCCAGGTAGGTCAAAAAGGGCCCCAGGAAAAAAAATTAAGCCCCTGGGGCTAAACACAGTCCGGCCCCTGGGCGCATGCGCGCTCAGGGGGCTGGGCATAGGCCCCCGGACTTGCATAAGACCGAGCGCTAAAGGAGAAGCCCACGGGGGCTATAGAAAATGCTGCGCCACCGGAGGAGCGGTGGGCGGGCGGAGGAACCGGTGGGGCCACTGAGCGGAGCAAGTGCAGCAGAGGGTGGCCGGAGTAGAGCCACCGCGGGTGGCGGGAGCACAGGGGCGGCGCTGGCCGCGGCGGCGGGGGCCGCAGTAGTGAAGCAGGCGGCGCGGCCGCAAAAAACCAGAGGCCGGAGAGTGGCGCTGCCGGCCAGGCTGAGCGCCGGTGGCGCGGTGGCGGCCCGGCGGCGGCGTGAATTGTTTAACACTGCCTGCGTTATTATAAACGCATAAAAAACACAAAAAAACGTGTTTTTTTAATTTTTTTTTTGAAATTTCTCATCCGTACGGCCCTTGGTAGGGCGAGAAAATTTTCCCAGAGCTCCGGTAGCCAAAAGGGTCAAAATTTTATATGATTTCAACTCTCCCGGGCCTTCTGGACGCAATGGTGGAGTCCTTTTTGGCTCAAACAGCTCTGAAAAAAAGAGACCCCCCCAGAACCAGAGACAAATGTCAGAAAAGAATCTGAGAGCTTCAAACCCTCGCTGCTTCAACCAAGAACGAACAGCCAGATGCAGGAGAGCTCTGATACCATGTTAAGATTGCTAAAACGCAATACAACCAAGAACACCTACATGCATAGCTATTACATAAATAGAAGCAAAAGATAGAAGAGAGAAGGATCCGAAGCTATGGCGGCCGATAGGCCAGAGATTGAAAAAGCATGTTGCAAGAAATGATATTCTATTAACAACAATAATGAAATTACAATCTTGGTATCGAAATACAAAGAGGACAATCCTTATAAAGGATGTCAAAACCCTAAAAGGGAAACAACTCAGAAAAGGAAACTTTCCTAAGTCTAACTTAAGCACTAAGGAGTAATTACTAAAGATTACTCTAACAGATATGAGAGGGTGCACACTACTAGTATTGAGATAATAATAGCGGACCTATAATGAAAAGTGGATCTAGGGTAGGCAAGGGATGAGTGAATAGAGGTAGGTGCAGGTGTCGATGAATCCCAATAGTATATTTCCACAATCACAATGGAGAGGGATGAGGCATGAAGGTTGGTAGAGAAGTACCGAGATGAGTGCAAGATAGTGAGATGGGAAGCCTTAGAAGGGTGGATGGAATATGTACTCATAGATTCCTTTGTAATACATAGGAGAGAAGCCAAGGTAGGGAGAGAGGCTCAGTAATACATGGGGTTATACTTCTAGGTAGTACCAGAGGATCAATGGGCTCTAGTGTTCTCAAAGAGGACATGGTCACAAACAACATGAGGATGATTACAAGGATCAGTGGGTATGGGATCACCAAGGATACCATATAGATATGAGGGAGGACCATCCCAATCAGCCTCATGAGCACTGCCCAACAATTTTGATACACATTTTTTTATTTTGATTTTGAGATGATACGTACAACAACCTATGCATTTATAATGTATTTGATGTATCCTATTCGATAGAACTATATGATTTATTGATGATTTGACACTTTGATGGACATTTTATGACGTTGGATGGATTTTATGGACATCTATAGGATTATGATTTATAAGATGATGTTGATGCAGTTGATTTCTATATGGTTTCTATTAGATTATGCATGGATGTACTTATGTTCATATGACATTTATGATGTATATGTATATGTTAAGTATACTGACACTCTATGATGTATATTTATATTATATGTATATTATAATGATTCTAATGTATGTGATGCAAGAATGCATAGATTAGGTGTGATACATGGTTATATAATGTATGTGATGCAAAATGGATATATGATGTGTATATGTAGGATGTATCGATAGTTGTTTAATGTTTATGATCTAGATACTATATAATTTGCATGATGTGATGTTATGATTAATGTAATGGATATGATATGATGTATGCAAGATGTGATGTAATGCAATATGTAAAATAATGTAAATGGATTTATGATATGTTCTTAATGATACTAGATGGTTAGGTGATGATTTATATGAAATGGATGAGTAATAGATGAAATGTAAATGTATAATGATATGATATTTAATTGATGATTATCAAATATGATTAATGAAAATGAATGTGTAATGAAACCTAATGAAATAAATATTCTTAATGAAATGATAATGAAATCTAATGAAATATATATGCGTAATGAATGATATTGAATGCTTAATGAACTAATGGAATATGTAACTAATATGATCCTAATGTAATGTAATTAATGCAACTAAAAATGCAATTTAATGCAACTTAAGACCTCTAAATGCAAAGTTCTTTTTGTATGTATAAAATAATTGGGAGGGACACATAGCTAGGAGGGATGGGGAATAGGTGAATAAATAGGAGACTCAAAATGTAATATGAAAAATAAAAAATGAACCTAACAATGAAATAGAAAAATGCAAAGGGGACTTGGGGATTTTTTTTTCATATTGATGTGGAGAACATACCCTAGTTTGATTTTGCAAAAGGAGCTATGCATTGCATGCTAGAAAACATGGATGACATGGCTCCTTTGCGTGGAATAGACTCATAGACATACTAGGTAGATTTAGGAACATAGATGAAAATAATACAACACACATATGGGGAGAACTTAGTATACCCAAGTATTGATTAGAGACTTTGTGGAAGTGAAAAAAGACTATGACCCCAATGAGGCATACATAACCATAATTGAGTAACCAACAAGAATGCACTAAAGTGCCTACAAGAAGATCATTCCATATATGACACATGTAGATATATACACCAGTCAAAATTCACCAAGATATGGAAGATCAAGGAAATATTGAGTAGGCTCTATTGAAACACAAAGATAAAATTAAAAAAAGACTTTATGACCAATAAATCATTCATTCCACAGTTCTTTCCATGAACAAGATTGTGGGATGATAGATTTCATAGGCCGAATCAGGAAGGATGAATCTTAAGGGAAGAGATAGATTTCTGTAAATGGGAATTCAATAGACAATAGATGTGAAATGAAAAATAGTTAGGAAACTTGGTCCCAAGATATGATTTTGATAAAACTTATGCAGTTAAAGTATCTGTGATAAGCTTAGTGTGATGGGGTTAAGCTTTGTGTAATGGGATAAAGTGACAGATGGATCCTTTATTCCAAACATGGGTAAATAATGCCTAGTCATGAAGGGGGTGAGAGGGATGGTGAGGTCAAGGAGGTGTTAAACTTATGATAGGTGGTAGGGAGAGTACCGGTAGGATTCCCGCACATACATGGGATAAGGTAGAGGAATCTGTGATGGATGGATGGAGGGATGAATGCTTCTCTGAGTGAGGAAAAGGGGATGAAACGTGAATTGGATAGACGAAGGATCCAATTTTTTACGCATGGATCGTGAGGTATTTTTCACCATGGTACTTATCCAGGGAACTTGTTTACCAAGTTTTCACTATTAGACTCTTATTTCTCTTTACTTTTTTTATTTTTTTAAATTTTTTGGTATTTTTTATTTTAACAGGAGGGAACTCCCTGATTAACTACACATAGAAGAGATTCAGGTGTATGATATTGATTGGATGAGGAATTTTATCTCCTTCTAGTATTATGAGATGAT
This sequence comes from Thuja plicata, assembly GCA_018584345.1. Classification (NCBI taxonomy): domain Eukaryota; kingdom Viridiplantae; phylum Streptophyta; class Pinopsida; order Cupressales; family Cupressaceae; genus Thuja; species Thuja plicata. The sequence continues at coordinate 1,345,793 of MU224796.1, read as the reverse complement.
AATCTCCAGATCCACACTTAGCTATGACAACATAGGGGCCCAACCAATCAGGCTCAAACTTTACTTTCTTTTCACAGCTTTGGAGGTTCTTCTAATTCGGCTGTAGGAAAAGATCACCAACCTCAAAATCACAATTTTTGATCTTCTTATTATATTGTAACTGTAGATAATTTTGATAAACACAACGGTAGTCTAGGATATTAAGGTGTCTCTCATCCAGGATTTTAAGCTTATGCAAGAGGAAACTTGGTATTATTCATCAGATAACAAATTATTTAGGGATATTCTAAGGGAAGGGATCTCAATCTTGATGGGAAGAACAATTTTTGTACCATAAACATGAGAAAATGGAGTATCTACAGTACGTGTGTGGGTGGAAGTACATTAGGCCCATAGGGAGGGGTTTAACCAAAAATTCCAATTATGACCAACTTTATTGATTATTTTCTTGAGGATTTTAATAATGGTTTTTTTGTAGCCTTATCTTGACAGTTAGCTTGTGTGTAGTATCAGGATGAAAGATGTGTAATATCAAAATTCTTACATAATTTAGTGACATCCTTATTATTGAAAGAGGTCCCATTATTAATAATGATGTCCTGGGGGATACCATAGTAGAAAATGAGATAGTTTAGGATGAACTTTGATATCTTCTTTCCAGTAGTGTAAGTAAGAGATATGAATTCAACCCATTTTGTAAAGTACTCAGTGGCAACAAGGATGTATTTATGGCGATTGGAGGAATTAGGATATACTTGTCCAATGAGATCGAGCCCCCAATTAGAAAAGGGCCATGGGGTGACAATGGCATGCAAGGATTGGGATGGTGCATGCATCAAATTGTCATGTTGCTAACAAGGTACACACTTATTTACATAATGATAGGCATCTTTCCATGGTCGACTAGTAGTATCTTGTATGAAATAACTTCTTTGCCAAAGTGAGACCACTGGAATGGGCCCCATAGATTCCTTGATGAACCCCTTCTAATGTTGTGTTATCTTATTCTAAATCAAGATACCTAAGGATGGTTCTATTGAAGTGTTTATGAAAGAGGGTCTAAACAAGGATGGTATATCGGGAAGTGTAACATATGATCTTTTGTTGGTTAGGTGTGAGTTGGAAGGGAATGATCTCATCATGTAGATAGGCATAAATTTCTTATTACCATGGGGAATCAAAAACAACAATATCACACACCATTTCCAATTTTGGTATGACATAAATAGGGACCATAAGGTTCTCAATAAGAAACTTGCACCTTCGACAATTTTTAGGAATACAGATCAAGGATCCAATTGTATCCATTGAATCAAATTTGTTATTGGCTCTAAGAATCTTTTGGAACTAGATTTTTGTATAGTGTTATTTCAAATCTTTGGCCATTTTGTGATAGGGAAGCAATTTATCATCCTCAGTTTGATACTCATCATTAAATTTCTTGATAACCAACTGAGAGTCATCAAAGACAAGTAGGCTAGTGATTTCCCATTGAATAGATAAACAAATTCTTGTGACCAATGCGTCATACTCTGAAATTTTGTTTGTGCACACAAATTTCAACTTATATGATTTTGGGATAAAATCTCTTTGTGGTATCAGAAACAAAACTCCTGCCCCTGATCCTTTTTGTGTAAATGATACATCAAAATAAAGTTCCCATTGTATGCCCCAGGTTACAATCATGATATATTCATTAGGAAAATTGGAAATGATAGGATGATGTCCTCAGATAAGAGATTCTTATAATTGGTCTTTGTAATATATAAAATGGATATTATTTAAATGTAAAGATGTAAATATGGAATTTGGATGTGGGGGTTGTGTAGTGTAAGAAAGATAATATATTCCTTTTAACCTCAAATACACAAAGGAAGGATCAATGCATAAATTAATCAATCAATTGGAAATGAGAATAAAAAGGAAGACCTTAGATTCCTTTTTATAGAAGAGAATGTGTGATAGATTTAGGAAGATTAAAAACTTTAATTGAAATGAATTGAAGAAAAGTACTAACCTCAAAATGCTACAGATATTGAGAATGCTATTTTCGGGTATCTATAGTGAGTTTCTAGAAAATCTGTAACCAGATTTGGAACAGAAACATAGAGACAAACAAAACCCAAAAATCTTTTTCTGATCTAGCTCAGTTATGATTTTGACCCAAAAGTGAATGTCACCTTTGACCCAAAATTTTTGATTTTGACCCAGAATTTATGATTCTGACCCTGAACAAAATGTTGATTCTGACCCATAAATGAATGTCACCTTTGACTTAGAATTTCCAATTCTGACCTAGAATCTCTGATTCTGACCCAGAACAGAATGTCGATTCTGACCCAAAATCTCTGACAGAAAATCTATTTCTGGATCCTGATAGTTTGATGATGTCTCAAATCAATTTCTTGTAGATCTTCAACACCAATCTTGAATGGATCTTTGAGTAGGAAGAGGCTTGGAGGAATATGGATGGAGAAATATTCAACAAGACGGCTCCATAAAGCTTGAATCCTTCAATGGCTACCGATGTATCTCCTTGATGAATTTAATGCTTGAATGTCTTTGAATGCTTGAATGCTTGAGAGTAGATGCTTGCTTCAATAGATAATAGAACCACAAATCTCAACATGCAAGTTAATAGAACCAAGTGAAGGATAAAGAAAACCATTACAAGTTTGGATCCATGCATCAAATGTATCATAACAATAATGTTGTAGGTTTTTCATAAAAAGGTTTTCCTCAGTATTGACATTTTTTAAAGATCTGGAATCAACAAGACAACCACGCGTAGGTATCTTAGCAATCCTAGCATAAATATAAATGGGACCATCAGGAGCCTTGATAGTCTCAGAATCATCAAAGGTAATTGAGAGTTCCCTAGGTTATTTATCCTTAGTTTGTTTCTGAGGTTTAGGTGGAACTTGAAGTTGAAGTGGAGGTGAAGGATCTTGAATAGTAGGTTGAGATGAAACAGTGCACTCCACATGATTAACAATGTGATTGAGATCATCCATCTTTGAATCATAAACAATATCCACATAATATGGTTGAGTGATGGTATTATTATCATGTGTAGGTAAAGGATTTGTATAGATTTGAAGGTTTTGATTAGGAGGAGAGATAGATTTATTCCCAATACCATCAAAATTATCAACGGATAAAGCATTAGAATCGATTAAGTCTTGAACCTTATGCTTTAGAGAATAACATTTTTCAGTATCATGGCCATTATGTCGATGATATTGAAAAAAATCTTTAGGATCAAAGGATTTTGATTCATTGTAGGGAGAAGAGGTCGAATAGGAGGCAAGGTAATCATATTAGCACTTAAACCTACTCATAATAGAATGTAAAGATTTAGAGAGAGGAGTAAATGTACAATTCATATGGAAAGCAGTGGATGCAGAAGTGGCATTGTTGGATGCAAAAACAACTTGATCAGTGACTGCATTCATCTGTTTATTGATCTTGACATAGTTGTTAGGTTTCTGAAACTTATTATGATTAGGAGTAGCATCACTCTTATCAACTGGAACATGAGCCATTGGAGTGTTGCTCTCAAATTGACTCACTTGTAATTGATAATGATGAAGTGCTGCACAAAGTTGTTGAAAAGAGGTAAATTAAGTAAGCAGAATCTTATCTCTAATATCCTTTTGTAAATTTGAAATAAATATATGTTGAATATCAATATCAGGAACATGATAAGAAATCTATTCATACAAATGCTTAAATCTACCAATAAAATCAGTCAATTTTTCCTTAGTGTTTTGTTTACAATGCATTAAATCAGTTAAGGAAACTTGCGGACCAATGTTATTTTGAAATTGCTGGATGAAGGTACTAACAAGTTTAAGAAAAGAATCAATATAATAAGGAGGTAAAGTACAATACCATTGCAAGGCCTTATCACAAAATTTTTTAGAAAACAACTTAGCTAAAATCCGATGGTCATGAGCATATTCACTACAAAGGATTTGAAATGTTTTAAAATGAGTAACAGGATCTCCCTTACCATTGTAATTCTCAAGACGAGGTATATTGGCTTGTTGAGGGACAGTAGCATGAATAATTTCTAAGGATAAAGGACTACCCATGTCACATGTAGGAGTGCTAAACTTGGATTGGGTTAAGGATGCAAGTTGTTGTTGTAAAGATGGCACAATTTGAGACAAAATAATAATTGTGGAATCATTAGAAGAAATATGTGGCATAGAAACATTAGGAATACTAGGAAAAGTGTAGGAAGTGGCAAGAATGGAAGACACAACTGATGGAACACTTGGGACCATAGTTGGAAGAGGGTTGGGATAAGTAAAAGGAACACTATGATATGAAGGTTGTGAGGTAGGTAGAGACACCGGTGGAATACTCACAGGAATAGATGAAATTGGAAGAGATGTAGTCATTAAAGAAGGAGTATAAGTAGGAATTCTAGGTAAAGGAACACATGAAGGTCCCTCACAAGTGACAGGAGGAGTGAATCCTAGATCTTGAGCCTCTTGAGCTAAGGGTTTAACATTAAAATGCACAAGATGAGTGATACCACGCAAGAGATTAACACCTTGATCACTATCATGAAGGACTTTCTTAAGAGCCTCTATAGCTTGGATGGAATCTTGATTAAGGTTTTCTTGAATAAGCCAATTTCCCATTTTATCAAGTTCAGTTGAAATTTTTTGTACTTGTTCAAGAGGAACTCTTAAAGCATCATCCTCATCATGAGTTGAGTGAGAAGAGTTATGATCCATAGAAGGATTGGAATCATGGGTGGTCAAATTGTCATCCGAGATCCTAAGGAAAGGAGAGGAAGACTCAGTATCAAAGGAACCCATAAATCTATGTCTTCTTCTAACCGGGATACTATAAGTAGGACTAGAAGTAGTAAATCTCATATACCAATGTAATGCAAATGAACTAATTTAGGAAACACAAGATTTTGATTTTTAATTTTTGAAATGTAAATGCAAGAACATAAAAGAAAGCTAATTTAATATGCATGCAAGATCTAACATAAAATGTAAATCTAACACCAAAAAAGAAAGATTTTTCTATCACGGGTTCACCAAAATGTAATATATAAAATGGATGTTATTTAAATGTAAAGATGTAAATATGGAATTTGGATGTGGGGGTTGTGTAGCGTAAGAAAGATAAGATATTCCTTTTAACCTCAAATAAAAAAAGGAAGGATCAATGCATAAATGAGTCAATCGATTGGAAATGAGAATAAAGAGGAAGACCTTAGATTCTATTTTATAGAATAGAATGTGTGATAGATTTAGGAAGATTAAAAACTATAACTGAAATGAATTCAAGAAAAGTACTAACCTCAAAATGCTATAGATCTGAAGAATTCTATTTTTAGGTATCTACAGTGAGTTTCTGGAAAATTTGCAACTAGATCTGGAACAAAAATTTAGAGATGAACAAAACCCATAAATCTTTTTCTGATCTGGCTCAGTTTTGGTTTTGACCTAAAAGTGAATGTCACCTTTGACCCAAAATTTCCAATTCCAACCCAAAATTTATGATTATGACCCTGAAAAAAAAGTTGATTCTGACCCATAAATGAATGTCACCTTTGACTTAGAATTTGGATTTTGGCCTAGAACAGAATGTCGATTCTCACCCAAAATCTCTGACATAAAACTATTTCTGGATCCTGATAGTTTGACAAAAAGGGTATCCAAATCTGCACTCCAATTCATTGTTCTAAAACCTGTCCCTACAAGAAAAATGGTTTGGTTTTTGGGGGGAGGAGTTTTCCTTGGTCAAACCCTAGTTTTGGAATTAACCTCAAAGTATAATTGAAATTGCATAAGTAAAACAAAGTAAATGAACAAATTCACCTTGCTTGTATAGAAACCCTTGTGGCAGATTTGAATCCGTGGATCCACAAGTATGTATGCACCAAATGTAAGTTGAATGTATCTAATGTTGGATGTAGGATGTCTCAAATTAATTTCTTGTAGATCTTCAACACCAATCTTGAATGGAGCTTGAAATAAGAAGAGGATTGGAGTAATATGGATGGAGAAATCTTCAACCAGAGGGCTCCATAGAGATTGAATCCTTCAATGGCTACCAATGGATCTCCTTGATGAATTGAATTCTTGAATGTCTTTGAATTCTTTAATGTCTTTGAATGCTTGAATTCTTGAGAGTAGATGCTTGCTTCAATAGATCATGCCTAGAGTTGTCTTAGATGGTTCATCCTTATGTTTCAAGTCTTAGAGAAAATGAGAGGAGTAGGCTTCCTTATATATGAATCTAGGGCACAATCTTCTAGAGAGGCCTATATAGGATAATTAAATTTCAATTAGACCTATATCAGTAGAAGTGGACCTATATTAAATATAATTTCAAGAGTCGTTGCTCTGAAGACCGAAATATCCAACCTGAAAGTGGGAATTAAATATTTCCAAAGCCCGACATCTGGAAAGTCTGGAAACTTGAAATCTGGACCCTGGGTCAAAATTAAGGTCAATACTAACCTAGGTCAAGGTCAAGGTTGACCTAGACCTAGAAAGGTTGATTTTGAACCTGAGGTCAAAAGTCTTAGTTTGCAGTTTAGGATGCCAAAAACATGCCGAATAAAGGTGGGAAATGGGGCAGAATAGGGGAGAAAACTAGATCCAAGTCAAAGACCCATTCAAGGTGCTTGACATGACCCCAAACCACTCACTTGGAAGGCTAAACTAGTCTACAATGGAAGTTCTTCCATTTTCTGACTATATAGTCTTCAATCACTTCTCCTTTTACAACTTTTATGTATATCTACTCAATGTCAAACTCAATATGGATCATAACCCATTTAGCGGTACAAACAGTGAGAGAAGCTTTAGAAAACCCATACTTTAGTGGATGAATATTTGCAACGAGTTGTATATTTGCAATGAGTTGTATCTTATGATTAAGCATGTAATGATGGATTTTTTGCATGCAAAAGACAATGACCAAGCATGCTTACTGTATAGCTGTGTAGTTCAACTCATATCCGAATAATGTGATTCTCGGCCAATACATTTCTTGTTCCTTTTCATTATCATCTAGCTATGCTAGGAGTTCTCCTAGAATAGGTAGTACCAACACTAGTGAATTAGCTAGATATTTTTGAGATATTCAAAATATTTCTAACAAAGGAAATCCCATATGAACTTGGTATATTTCCATAGAAGATGAGAGAAAAAATGAACCTTATCTTCTAACTAAGAGACAAACTTGGAGATGGTCTAAAGTTTTCCTTGCAAGCTACACAATTGTTTCAATGTTTTGGGAGTTGTTTCTTATAGTTTTACATTATAAGAAAGATTATAATGTGAAGATTAACCCAACTCTTTGAAATATTTTTTACTTTATTTGGATCTACCTCAATTCCTTTGCGAGACACTATATAACCTAATAGATTTCCTGATTGTACACCAAAGAAACACTTCTTAGGATTCAACTAAACTTTATACTTCTCTACTATGTCAAAGATCATTGTGAGGATGGTAATGTGTGATTCTCTAGTCTTTTATTTTCCTAAGATGTCATCAATAAATTCCTGCATGATATCATACAGGAGGTCATGAAATATAGTCATCATATCACATTGATAGACGACTCTAGCTTTCTTAAGTCCAAAGGGGATGAATTGGTAACATAAAGTACCCCAAGGCATGGTGAATTTTGTCTTTTGTTGATCTTATGCTACAATTCTAATATGATTTTACCTGGAAAATACATCTATAAGAGATTTCATTACATGTCCTACAGTCAAATCCACTATAATGTGAATGTTGAGAAGTGGAAAATCATTCTTCAGACATGCTTTATTCAAGTTTCTAAAGTAGGAGTAGATGCAGATTCCCCCAAAAGATTTACCCATTAGCATAATGTTGGAGACCCATTCATGATAGTATATAGGTCTTATGAACTCAACATTGAGCATATTTTGTAAATCTTATTTCACTAACAATGCTATCTGTGGATGCATCTTGCATAATGTTTGTTTGAAAGGATTTTCTTTTGGGTCTATCACAATATGGTTTACAAATAGATTAAGGTCTAGTCTAGGAATATCTTCATAAGTCTAGGAAAAGTTCTTTTGTGCTTTCTGAAGGAATTTGGTCATGTATGCTTCCTCTTTCTCATTCTGGGGTGCTACTGTGAATGTGATTTTAGGTTCATCAATGGTTCCTAGGTTTACTTCAACTATAAATTCAATAAGGATAGAAAATTTATCTCAAGGAAGAGACATGAAAGAAAAGTCAACTTATCCCTCTTATGGAACCTCTAAAAGGTTTTCACCAGAATATGTGTCATTTATTTTCTCTTTTTCTCCATCAGAAGGTGCCTCAAAGAGGTTTTCACTAGGATATGTTTTATTTGTATTTTGATTTCTAATTTTCTGACTAAGAGATTTGACTTGAATTCCAAAGTAGGCTCGATCATTATAGCTAATTTTGTGCTCATAGTCTTGGAGATCTCTTAGGAAAAAAAGGGATAACAATGCCTCATCCAAATCAAATATGCCCAAAGTTGGCAGTGAGTCATGTTGGTCCCAATTAATAAGTTTATGGTGTTTGAGTGGGAGGCTAAGGGGTGAAATTTCTACGACTTTGGTAGTGAGGACATGATTGGTATCGATGAGATCATGTTCTAGGTATTTAAATGGGAATTCGTAAATTTACTCTTCAAGCTCTAAATCAAAAGAATCTTCATAGTCATTAGGAGGGGACACCTTGGTCTTTAAGGATCCCAATCCTCTGTTGTGAAGGTAACAAACAAATTTGATAGTTTCTTTCATACCTTTCTCTTGTGCACATAAGCCTGTGCCATGATATCCCATCTTTTCAACTATGTGAGTTTCCTTTGGATATTTATCTTTTGGTATGTCTTCAGGCTTGTCTTGTTCATCCTTAAAAATCCATGAAAAGACATCATCTTCCATATGTTCATGTTCAAGAGGTACCTGATGTTCAAAGGTAGCCTTCTTACATTCCATGGTGCTTTTGTCTTTCTTGGGAAATATTTGTGAGGGTTGACCATAGGATTTTTGGGATAAAGGGAGTTGAACAACATAAAAGGAATTCTCAAAATTTTACCCTCCCATGAATTGGTCACTAAACGTGACCTTCTTATAACATTCAAGGATCTTCTCTTTAATGTTTTTTCCTTTAGCATCAAATGTAGAGGCATCTTCAATAGATGTCTTAGCAGTATCCTCAATGAATGTGTTGGCCTTATCTTCAGGAGATGATTTGCAAGAGGATGGTCTGGAAAAATCATTCAATGGGAAGAATGTTAGTAATAACTAAGAGGGGGGGGGGGTGAATCAGTGGGCTCAAACATTTATCCAATTTAAACTTTAATCCACCAATTGATACTTCTCAAATTATTAAGTCCCAACAAGATGCATGCCTTTGATATATTTGAAACAAATAACTGTCTGTCAGTTTACCTTGCATGTCCTATTTCTCCTTGATAATCGATAAGCAGTAAACTGTATTTACCGATACTTAGTAAATATGTAGAGTATACCAGTCAATCCATAAATGCATATGTAGAATGTAAAACACTAAAGTAATTAACCATACACACATAACAAAAGGATTTTAACGTGGAAACCCTGTTAAGGGAAAAACCACTGGGACCGGTACCCCAAATTTTCACTCATTTGAAGTGAGCCTTGTTAGGAGCCAACCCTGTTAAAGGTTACAAACACACTGTTAAGTGTGACCTTGTTAGAGGATTTTCAATACATAGGTTGTCACTAAGTATCTAGCATCTATGCTACCATCCTTGAATCAGTCTCAT
>MU224796.1:1300518-1322077 GCA_018584345.1 Thuja plicata | reverse complement strand
AAATAAAATTTTGTAAAAGTTTGGCGATTTAGGTCGCCTTAAATCTTGAATTATTAGCCAAATTTGGATTCTCAAATTTCAAAAATTAGCCAATTGGCGAATATTAGCCACTAAAAAAATCACTGATTATATTTGTGTACTGGTACTGATAATGTTAATGCAAGGAAAGCTACTATAGATGTTGCAAGAATAGATTAAAAAATGTGGCACCATAGGCTTGGGCACATGAGTGAGAAAGGGATGAAAATCCTTCACTTTAAAAATATGTTGCCAGGACTAAAAAATATTGATTTAGAGTTCTGTGAAAACTATGTTTATGGTAAATAGAAAAGAGTCAGATTTCTCAGAGTTGGGAAAGAAAAGAAGAGTGAGAAGTTAGAGCTAGTGCATTCAGATGTATGGGGACTAGCTCAGGTATCATCTCTTTTTGGATCTCATTATTATGTTATTTTTATAGAGGATTCAACCAGGAAAACATGGGTATATTTCCTGAAACAAAAATATGATGTTTTTGAAACATTTAAGAAATGGAAAGCTTTGGTTGAGAATGAGACATGAAATAAGTTGAAGTGTCTAAGATCTGATAATTAATGGAGGTGAGTATTGTAGCACATCCTTTGAAGATTACTATTCTATCAATGGAATTCAAAGGAAGAAGATAGTTCCAGGAACCCCACAAGAAAATGGTGTGTCAGAAAGAATGAATAGGACAATCATGGAACGTGCAAGGAGCATGAGATTTCATGTTGGACTGACCCTTCATTTCTGGGTAGATGTTGTAAACACTACAGTATATTTTATAAATGAAGGACCTTCAGCCCCTTTGGGTGGTGGTATTCCAGAGGAAGCATGGACTGGTAAAAAGGTAAATTATTCGTTTATGAAAAATTTTAGTTGTGAAGCTTTTGTCCATGTTGATAAAGAAAATAGAACCAAGCATGATGCTAAATCTCAAAAATGTACCTTCATTGGCTATGGATTAGGTGACTATGGTTATCGGTTATGGGATTTTAAAATATTAAAATAATTAGAAGTAGAGATGTTATATTCAATGATAAGGTCATGTATAAAGAATAGTTGCAGGAAAAGAAGCATGAACAGGTCAAACAAGAATATGTGGTGTTGGATGAGACTCCTAGAAAATGAAAAACCACTGGTACCTGATGCTCAAAAACAATAGGTTATCCTACAAACTCATGTAAGTGTTAGATTTTCTACAAGGTCAAGTAGACCTCCTGATAGATTTTATACTTCTTTGTATTCCATTTTATTGACTGATTCTGGTGAGCCAGAAGAATATGAAGAAGCAATGCAGGTGGATGCCAAACAATAGTGGAAGCTAGGCATGACAGAGGAGATGAACTCCTTGTTGAAAAATAAGACTTGGAACTTATTCCATTTACCTGAAGGAAAAAGAGCCTTGCCTAACAAATGGGTTTATAGGATGAAGGGGGAAGATGGAGGAAAGAAAAGGTATAAGGCCAGACTTGTGGTAAAAGGTTTTGCATAGAAAAGGGTATAGATTTTGATGAAATACTCTCCCCTATTGTAAAAATGACTTCAATTAGAACTGTACTAAGTCTTGTGGCTACAAATGACTTGCATCTTGAAAAAATAGATGTCAAAATAAATTTTCTCCATGGAGACTTGGAGGAGGAAATTAACACATAGCAACGAGAGGGATATGAGGTCAAGGGTAAGGAGAATTTAGTGTGCAAGTTAAGGAAGAGTCTGTATGGCCTAAAGTAGGCACCCCGCCAATGGTATTTAAAATTTGATAGTTTCATGGCTGAACAAGGTTACGATAGATGTCATTTTGATCACTGTGTATATTTTAAGAGATTGGATAATGGGAGTTACATTATCTTGTTACTCTATGTTGATGACATGCTTGTTGCTGGGTCCAACATGCAACAAATAAATGAACTTAAATAGAAATTAGCAAGGTCATTTTATATGAAAGATTTGGGTGCTGCTAAGCAAATCCTTGGTATGCGGATTACACGAGACAGGAAAAATAGAACCTTGAATTTGTCCCAAAGTGAGTATATAAATAAGGTGTTGAAAAGATTTAATATGCAGGATAAAAAAGAAGTCAGTACACCTTTGGCTAGTCATTTCAAATTGACCAAGGAAAGGTACCAAAAGGCATAGGAAGAGGTAGATAAAATATCTAACATCTCATATTCATTATTTGTTGGCAGTCTGATGTATGCAATGGTATGCAAACAACCATATATTGCTCATGCAATGGGATTTGTTAGCAGGTATAAGAGCAATCTGGGTATGGAACATTGGAATGATGTCAAATGGATTCTTTTATATTTGAGAGGTACTACTACAAAGGCATTATGTTTCGTAGGATCTATTTCTTCTCTGAGTAGATTTGTTGACTCTGATCTGGCAGGAGATATTGATACAAGGAGGAGTACTACATGGTATGTTTTCACTATAGGGGGTATTGCAGTCAGTTGGATTTCTAGATTGCAGAAGGTTAATGTACTTTCAACCATTGAAGTTGAGTATGTAGCTGCTATGGAAGCTATCAAGGAGATGATTTGGTTACAATGTTTTCTGGAGGAATTGGGTCAAAAATAGGAAGATCTCCCATTGTATAGTGATAGACAGAGTTTCATTCATCTTGCAAAGAATTTTTCTTTTCATTCAAGGACAAAGCACATACAGCTCAGGTACCATTTTATAAGGTCTATTTTTGAGGATGGCCAATTATGGATTGAAAATATTTACACAAGTGACAAGCCTGCAGACATGTTCACGAAGGTAGTCCCCAAGGAGAAGTTGGTTTCTGCTCAACTTCTATTGGTATTCTTGACTGATGATCATGGAGTTAATACAAAGCAAAGTATTTTATCCAGTGGGAGTTGCATGTATTACATTTTTGTCTGGTTTTAGTCTCCAAGTGGGAGAATATTTGGTGTGGAGCCTGATCAGTCTCCAAGTGGGAGATTGTTGACATTGTGGCAACTGACATTGTAAAACCCTAAAATAGCTGATTTTAGAGGTTTCCCTAAAACACATATTATAAGTGGTTGTGATGCATAATAAATGGTAAGTTGGTGTACTATTTTTTTGGATAATAATAAAGGTTGGACAACAATGTAGGTGGATGTAACCTAGGTTTTGGGTGAACCACGTTAAATCTGTGTGTTATTTGTGTTCAGTATTATTCTTCTTTTGTTTATGCATATAACTATTTATTCTTATATTGTTCTGGATCTATCAAACCCTAACACTAGTCAAGATAACATCAATTCCTTTTTGGAATGTATGCATACTACGTCTGTCTCAACTCAAATTGTTTTCACTCAAGATGATTTACCCTCTAAAGAAGTTCAAGATCAACATGATGACCTTATGGTGGATGCCCTTATCAATGGTAATCTCATTTGTATGAACTTAATTGTTAATGGGTCCAAATTAAATGTTTGCAGTATGGACATGTTTAAAGAGATCAAAGATGATATTTCAACTATTAAACCTGATTTTATTCTTATTCATGGTTTGATAATGTTGCTAAGAAAACATTGGGTATCATTAACTTTCCTATAGGTCCCATTATTTTAGACACTCCTATTCATGTGATGCCTTGACCTCTTAATTATAATATTATTTTGGGTAGACCTTCATTACATTCTATGCATGTTGTTCCTTCCACTCTTCATCAAAAAGTCAAGTTATTTATAACAATTTGATGTACACTCTCATGGCGGATGTTACACCGAATAGTCTTTTTAATGTTGAATCAAGCACTAAACCTATATCTGTTGAAGAAAAAAAAGATCAAAAACCTAAGGATTATCCTTCTCCTACTAGTGTCCTTTCAGATGATGATTGAGGATCCTTATACTTTACACCAACTTATATTGTCAAGTACAAAGTTCTAAAACTTGAGTGTCAACAACCTAAACTTGAAAAATAATCTATAACATCAACTCCTCTTTCTGATGAGATTAGTAAATTTTTTTTTTGTTTCTTCCCCTAATGAATCTTTAGAAACTATCAAACCTGATTGTTATGACATAGTGAATTATGAAGCACCATTAACTCTTTCAGATGTTTATTAGAGAAACATAGATTCAATAGAAATGGATGTGGAAAATATGAACAAGGAATTTGAGTGCCCTTAGATAACTATGGAAATGAAAATTCTTATGGATTAGGTTTTAATCCATATAAGAAGACACAAACCGTTACTCTCAATGTTAAAAATATCTCTTTTGGACCTTTGAAAGTTGTGAACCCTCATATCATTTATTTTGATCAACAATCTTCTTTAGATACGTTTAGTACTGATGATCCTTTATTTGAATTATTGTGGGCATATGACGATATCCCTCCTTTTCACCACAATAGTAGATTGCCTTATTGTTTGAATGTTGAAGCGTACTTTGGGAAAGAGACTATTTCTGAACATAATATCACTTTTCCTATGGGTGTCTTTAAAAAAAGTAATCTTTTGATTATTGATACCATGGATGTGCAAATGGATCCTTGTAACACTGGAAAATTCATTAAAATTGGAAAATTTCTAGATGAGAATTAATGGAAGGAGCTTACCTCTCTTCTTCTTGAATTCTCTGATGTCTTTGTTTGCACTTATTTTGATATGCCTAGTATTGACCCTAAAACTGTCCCACATAACATTGTCCTTCTTCCTCATGCGAAGCCGGTAAAACAAAAGATATGAAAGATGAATCCCAATATTGCTCTTCTTGTGAAAGCTAAAATTGAAAAAACCTTAATGTTGGATTCGTCCGTCCTATTGATTACTCTCCTTGGATCTCAAAATTTTTAGCTATATCTAAGGGTGAAAAAAAAAATTGAATGTGTATTGATTTTTGTCACTTAAACAAAGCTTCCTTGAAGGATGATTTTTTGATCCCTAACATTGACATGATTTTGGATTCTATGATGAGACATGCTTTATTATCATTCATGGATGGTTTCTCTAGCTATAATCAAATCTCCATCCCTACTCAAGATCAATACAAGATCACTTTTATTACTCCATGAGGAATCTTTTGCTGGGTTGTCATTCCCTTTGGATTGAAAAATGCGGGAGCTACATATCGATGTTCTATGACCCTTATACTCCATGATTACATCCATACAATTATTTAAGATGAGGTTGATGATATTATCACCAATTATATTGCTCATAAGGATCATGTTCCTATTCTTAAACAAATCGTTGAACAAATGCGTAAATATAACATGCATTTGAATCCTCAAAAATGTGCTTTTGGTGTGGAGAATGGAAAAATTCTTGGATTCATCATTTAAAAAAGGGGTATTGAGGTGGATACTAAAAATATTGATGTCATTATTAATATGACACCTCCCTGAAACATTTCACAATATCGTAGTTTACAAGGAAAAATATAAACTATTCACCGCTTTGTATTGAAGTTAGAAGATTGTACAATTCCTTTTACTTCCTTGTTAAAGAAAGACTCTACTTTCACTTGGTATGATTATTGCAAAAAAACATTTGAACAATTCAAAAAATATCTCACTAATCCTCCTATCTTACAACCTACTCAACCTAATCAACCATTCTTCTTATACATTTCTTCTTCTTCTAAAGCTTTAGCTTTTGTCTTATCTCAACATGATATGAATGGAAAAGAGAGACCGACGTATTACATTAGTCGTAGTTTGGTGGATTATGAAACTCGATACACTATGATAGAAAAATAATGTCTTTCTTTAGTTTTTGCTTGTCAAAAAATCCAACATTACCATCTTAATGTTGAAATCAATGTCATCATAAAATTTGATCTGTTGAAACATATTTTCTCAAAAACTGATTTATCAGGATGGTTAGCTAAATGGGTTATGATGCTGAGTGAATTTGATTTAAATTTTGTTTCTTAAAAATAAATTTAAGGAAAAGCTTTGACTGATCATCTCGTAGAAGCTCCTTCACCTACCTCAACTTCTACTCCTATCACTTTTCCTGATGATTTTTTCTTACCTATATACACTGATGACACACGAAATTATACTTTGATAGATCTAGACGCAGAACTAGCTCTGATACTGGTATTATTCTTGTATCTCCCTTGAAGAAACCTATACCTTTACCATATCATCTTAATTTCACTTTTACTAAAAGCATTGCAGAATATGAGGCCCTTATTGCTAGACTAAAAGTGGCTTTATCCCTTAAAGTGAAACATATTAAAATCTTTGGATGAGAGATAGTACTAAAAAGAAAACCTCCACCATGTCAAGATATCATTGATCTAAAAGATTATTCTCATAGGATGGAACAGATGGAAGAAGAGGTCATTGAGACCCTTAAAAATTTGGGTTAACTCTATTTTTCTTTCTAATGTAATTTGACTTGCGTTGGATTTCTGATGGGTTGGGGTTAGGTATGCCTTTTTTTATCTATTTTATGTCATTTTGTCTTTTTGGTCTATCTTTTTTTGTGGAGCTTTATGGATATATATTTTGTAAGTGCTTTGTAAAGGGTTTCGATTCCCTTCAAAACCTATTTTTGCATTAATAAAAAAATATTAAAATACTTGGAGATTCGTAATTGATTGTGCAATATATTAATGGAACATATCAAGCTAAACATACTAAGTTGAATCAATATCGTGATTTAGCCTTAGATTTTCTTGATAAATTATCCTCTCATTCTATTTCAAATCTACCTCATAAAGATAATAGACATGAGAATGCTATGGAAAGAGAAACTTATCTTATCTCCTTAGAAAATAATATTGAAATTTATCAATTCACCATACATAATCTTCTTAGTCCTGTTATTTCTAAAATCTCTAATGATTACACTTTTTGTTTTAGTCTTCATTTGGATGAATCATAATCACACATCTTTCATTATTTGAAAGATGGTACTTTTCTTGAATCAACAAGGAATTCTAGAGCTCAAATTCTCAAACTTGCTACACGATATATCTTTCTTGTTGACATTATTTATAGTCACTCTTACAATGGTCTTTTACTTTGATGCCTTAATAAAAATGAGATCTTCATTTCTATACAAGAAGCTCATTCAGGATCTTGTGGTGTGCATTTTAGTGGAAAATCCTTAGTTAACAAGCTCCTTCATATGGGATATTATTGACAAACCATGGAGTATGATTATTTTGTCTTTGTTAAATGATGTACTCAATGTAAACATCACAATAATCTCATCCATGGTCCTACACATGAACTCCTCTCTCAAGAAGCTTCATGACCTTTTAATCTTTGAGGCTCAGATCTCATTTGAAAAATATCACCTCCTTCTTCTCAAGGACATAGTTACATCATCACTGCTACTAATTACTTCACTAAATGGGCAAAAAAGGTGCCTCTCTACTACAACTGGTATAACTTACAATTTCCTCATAGAAAACATTATTGCATGATTTGGTATTCCATCAATGATAATCTCTTATAATGGTACTCATTTTTAAAAAAAACAAGTAACAAAATTATTGGAAAAATACCATATCAAGAAATGCTTTTCAACTCCATGCTATCCTCAATCGAATGGTCAAGCTGAAGTATCTAACAAAGTCATTGAAGAAATTCTGAGGAAGAGTGTTAACAAACATACTAAGGATTGGCACACATAGTTTATCTATGCTTTATGTGCTTATAGGAAAAGTGTTGGCACCACAATATGAACAAATCCTTATAATTTAGTTTACGGTGCATACACGATTATGCCTTTAGAATTAGAGATACCCTCATTAAGAGTCTCTTTTAATGGTATAATTGATAATGACACTTTAAGAGAATAATGTCTTCAATAACTTGAAATATTAGATGAGAACAAAATTAATGCCCTTGAGTACATTCAAGCCTATGATAAATGTTTAAGGAAGATATAAAATCATAAATTGATTGAATGTTATTTTTTAGTTGGACAATTGGTTCTTTATGAAAATCAGTGCAATGTGAACGCTGCACCTAGGGAAAGAGGAAAGTTTAGTCCTAGTTAGATTGGCCCATACATCATCATTGAATTTTATGGTTATGGTGCATATAAGTTAGCTAATGTGGATGGTGTACCACTTAGGGACCCTATAAACATTATGCATTTGCATCAATGCTATGCTTAATTCTCGTTCTTCTTCTTCTTCTTTCCCTTTTTCCTTTCTCTTTTCATTTCCATCTTTATGTGTGTGCTAGTATCTTTGTATTAAAGTATTATGTGTTAATATTTGTTATTTCCATGTATTTATCCATTCTTAACAAAACTGTACATGTTTTGGTCTGGAATTTACTTTTAATATGTTAATAATTTTGGTTAGGATATTACTAGGAAGATACTTACACACTTTCTTTTCATCAATAGTTTATGTTTAATAGATTAGTGTTTAGTTATTTTTGATAGCTAGACTACATGTTCATCTATTTACATAAGCATATTGCATCATCATGGTTACATTGTATTTAAAGATAAATTTTAATTAAATCACATGCATATAATTTTAATCCTTATAGCATTGATTACATAATCAATCTTAGAGACATTAAAAAATAAAAATATACATGTAAACATAAAGAACATCTATATGCATATCAAAAGATTTGGTACATAGTTGACACTATTTAAAATGTGCCCTATCTATCTTAAAACATACATTATGTATCATCGCATGCCCATGATGGGAGGAGCATGGTCACACTGTGGATGATGGTCTATGAGAAGTCAGAGATTGTGAATGGCTCCTATATGAGCTCTTCTCTGATAGACCTCATAGTACCCCTTGTATCTCCTACATCTCATGTTGGGTCTCTGCTAACTCTTGTTGGAGTCAATCCATGTCATCCTTGAGTAGTTGCATCTCAACCTACATTGACATAAATTTATCCCTGCATCACCTAGGATCTCATTGTTCCTCATATCTCACATGAGAGGATGAAAGAATCCTCGATGCTATAGTGATGTCTCTCAAGACCTCACCAACAAAGTGTATCCATCCCCTCATCCCAACTATAAAAAATAACATTAATAACATGAAAACATATACATATGAATTTTCACTTAAAGATATACCTGGATATCCTTCCTAGTAGTCAGAGTCAGGATCATCAGTAGCTGGAAACATCAGGGAATTATCTTGGGATAATGATGGGGGAACGGATTGACTGGTATCTCCATTCTCTAGAAGATAACATCCCTTGGGGATGGCATCTATGAAATAACTCTTGGTGGTTTTCTATTGTATCATCCTCCACTTCACCATAGTCCTCGACCATGAGTGATACCTATGGTATATCTCCTAGCTTCTCATACTCTCTCTTATTTTCCTTGTTCACCTTCTCATCATCATCGTCATCCTATCTCCAACTACCACATGGTCTACTCTAGAGTATGGACCTTGATCTCTCGTGGGATAGCCATATGGAAAGATGGGTATGATCCCACGCAAGCTGGTGTATCTATGGTAATCCCTCATCACGAGTACATACATGACTATAGGTGGTACCTTGATATCCTTCTTCACCTCCACATATATAAAATCTATATAATCTATTGTAGGTCATGGTCTGGTCCCTGCTCTCTTAATGACCCTATGTCCATGTGAATACTGCGACACTAGTATGAGAGGACCATTTGTAAGACCAAACTTTCACAACACTCTGTCAAAATAGTAAGGAACTACTATGTAGTTGTTCCTTTCCTCTAGAAATATATGCCTCTGCATGTATCTCATCTGCTAATTGGTGTCTGTCCAAAGTGGCATGTGTCTATAGGGTCTCCATATGATATTGGTTGCGTACAACCGATCGATGATCACTCTCCATTATAGAAAATCACCAAACTCCCATGATAAAATTAAGGGATATATATGCCTATGGATCACTCACATCAATCTCCACTGGGAATCCTACCAATCATGTTCAGGTGATATGCTCAAACATCCATACCTGCAATAAAGTACACACTACCAGGCTCTGTCTCTGATACCTCACAAATATCTCTAGCTTGTAGTATAAGTGAGCTAGCATACTCATCCCCCACAAGTATTCTATGTGGTTCCTCTCCATATGCCAAAATACATGTGCTAAACATGTTAAAAACATTGATCCCTTGCAATCAGGAGCAACCACAAAAGAAATTGTACACAACAATATCTTCTAGACCAAAGGAACTTCATCAGAAGCATGAATCAATTCCCTTAGTGGAATGTAATATCTAAGTGTACGAATATGGGACCAACCCAAGAAATATATTTGACCCCTCTCAATCTTTGCCTAATAATTATCGGTACTAAATCTCACTCTCCATTCTCAGACATGTAACCTTAAGATATAATATATATCCTCTAGTATAATAGTCATCTCACCTGTGGGAAGGTGGAATGTGCATGTATCCTCATCCTAAATATCCATCAATGGCATCAACATGGAAGTGAAATCTAATGTGAGGAAGATAGTATACCAAGTAGAATCATATATCTCTCAAAAAATGTATCTCTTGAGGTCTAAGCCTGTCAAAATACCCTCGGAGGAATGTCATCGTATTCATTGTGGCATGTTCCTGCATGATAGGAAACTCCTGCAATATTAGATTAACAAGACATCATTAGTACATAATATATATCATTCAAATTCAGTCATAAATTAGAAAAAATGGGACATATGGGACTAGGTTGACTTTTCAGAATAAAGTCAACTTTATGGGACCAGGTCAAATTTTTGGGACTAGGTCATATTTTTGGGTTTCCTAGTCTAAACAACATAAAATTCTATTTTACAACTCTACTACAGAAAATAAAAATTCTAGAAAGGAAGATAAAAACATGAGTATCGAGGCATACCTCATTCATCGTCATTGGCTACAAAACTTCCTCGACATCTTCTCCTTCTTCCTCATTCACAAAAGAGAAAACAAATGTAATGTCAGAAATAATTTTTCAAAAGATAATAACTAACTTACTCACTTTTAGGTTAGTTACTTTTTGAAAATTTTCACTAACTTTAATGAATATTCTCCTTCATTAATACCTCTCTACATTCATTTGATCACAACTTGAGCTAGGAAGCTTTGATTTTTGCACTGTTACATGCATTGGAATCCTGATTCAGATTCTTTTCTATCCAAGTGCCTTTTGAAACATTTCAAGTTCATCTTGAATTCTTTTGATAATAATTTTTCAATAATTTGCGTTTAGAGTTCGTTGCAGTAAACATGATTCCATGTTTCACCTTCCTAATAGCAAGCCAAAACAAGGGGCATATATCTACCCACAAAATTCACAAACTTCCTTAGTAAGGACTAGATGATTTATGTTTTTCACTAACATGTGGTTTTGTAAGTTGCAGTTACTAATGATTTCTTGTAGGATCTACATACTGGGGGCTTTGATATATCCTTTTCATCTACTATTTTTCTCTATACTTTACCTTGCATATGCACGTAGTGCCATACTGCTAAAGTGGGGGTAAATGTACCATCCTAATTTTTAAGCACTTGTGTGCTCTACAATTGAACAATTATTTAGCACCTACCTTAGTGTATTTACATTATAATTGCACTTAAAGCATACCTAATCCAAATTTGGAGTCCTCTTCTCCCTTTAACTTGTGCAAAATCAAGGTAGGACCTAATTTATAAGCATCCTCATCTATTTTCATCCAATCACAAAATTAATTTCATCTCCTAGGCCTTATTCCATCCCCTTTTGGCCTTCGAATTCAATCCCATTGTTGGAATCAACTACAGTTTAAAATCTCAAACCATTGGATTAACAGTGACCAATCCCTCAGGATCAACCAAAACCCTTGAGGACAAGGTTGACCTAAGTTGGCCTTTTCCTAGACTAGGTCAACCCAATTAGACCTTGTCCTAAGGTCTTTATCCTATATTTATGATGCAGGAGCATCTTGGGTCATTGGAAATCCTACACAACCAAAAAGATGTTTGCTTTAGTTCTTTAGTTTGTTCTCTGTTGCTTAGGTTTTGTTGCTCGGGCATGCTTGACTCTATTGCTCAAGCATGTTTGTCTTTTTTTTCTTAGTCATGCTTTACATGAGTTTCAGTGATGTCCTTACTGATGGGTTTTCTAATGCTCGGGTATGCCTTACCGACGGTTGCTGCTTTTTTGTGTTCATATGCCCGAGATGATTATTTTGGGAGTTGGATCTTTGGCCGACTTCTTCATTTAATTTCCGTTGCTAAATTGATTTGGGGTCTCTCATTGGGATCTATATGGACCTAAATCTGGGTCTCACTTATGGATTTGAGCACCGACCTCTCTTGTTGGTCTCTTGTATATATTATTTTATATGTTCTTAGTTTAGGTATCATTCTTAGAGAAAGAAAGAAAATGTTTAGATATTGAGATCGAAGGTCTGTGATCTCTATGTATGAAGATCTTATTGTAATTCATTGAATATATGGCCAAAATTGGGAAGGCCTTACAACCCGGCATGTAATGATTTTGAGCAATTAATGATAAAGGATTTCTGTGTTTTCTTCTCTCATTATGTTATTTGGCTTCCGCATTGGTTCTGCAAGCTGGTTTGGTAGTTGGGTGAGCCTCAGGCCCTATCTCCCATCCCTCCTTGCGTCAGGTGGCATCATAGCATGGTGAGATCTAATTTCCTTCTTGAAACCCTAACCCTACTAGGTATTGTTTTGGGGTAGGAGATTGCGATCTGACCTGCAATTGTAGAGGGATTAAAGATGGTTCATAGGAGAGGAAATACAGATCCAGGCCTAGCTGATATGCTTAGACAGATGGCTGCTAGATTGGAAGCTTTTGAGAAATCCCAACATAAAGGAAGACATCTTGATGATGTTAGTGATGATGTAATTGAAGAGGTTCAAGGTGAAGCTGCACCTGTGCCTGTGATGAATTAGGAAGAAGAGCGATTATTGAGAGCTTTGACAAGTTTGAAATCCATACCTTAGTTCAATCCTCCTGAGTATAGTGGAAAATTGGATTATGATGAGTTGATTGACTGGATAACAAAGATGGAAAAGTATTTTGAATATGAGAATGTGGCAGAAGATAAGAAGGTGAAGATTGCAAGCACAAAATTTAAAGGACATGCATCCCTATGGTGGGAACATTTGCAATTGGATCGGAAGAAGAAAGGTAAAGGAAAAACCAAGATATGGGACAAGATGGTAAACAAATTGAAAGGCAAATTTCTACCTTGTGATTACCAAATTAACCTGATTAGGCAAATGCAAAGTCTGAAGCAGAAAGACAAATCAGTGAAGATTACACTGAGGAATTCTATAGATTAGACATCAAATATGGACATGTTGAATATGAGGTGGAAAGAGTAGCAATATATTTGAATGGATTGAGGAGTTCTATACTGGATGAAATCAGCTTGATCAAGATGGAAGGCATTGAGCAGGCATACTAATTTCCCCTAAAAGCTGAAGAAAAGTTGAACAAAAGATATGAACAAAGACAAAGAGGTAGAGGAGGTAGATTCCCTAGAGGAAGAGGTAGATCTCATGGTGAAAATAGTAGATCTAAACCTTACAAGTTAGTTTCAAACACATCTCAAGACAAAGGAAAGACTGAATGGAAAGGTGGAAATTCATATTGAGGAAGAGGTAATTACTCCATAGGTGGTTATAGTAGAAAAGGATTCCAAGTAACTTGTTACAATTGTGGTGAAGAAGGACACAAATCCTTTGAATGTACACATGCAAGAAAGAAAGGCAGTAGTAGCAGAAATGCATTGGTGCAAGAGGAGTCACCAAATGAAGATGAAAAAGAAGGAAATTTCATGATCCGAAGGATACTATGGAGTGAGAAGGATAAGAAAGATCCGATCAGGAAAATTTTGTTCAAGACCACATGTAGAGTTGCAGACAAAGTGTGGAAAGTGATTGTTGACAATGGAAGCTCAGAGAATCTGGCATATGAGGAAATGGTTTCAAATTTACAATTGGAGAGGATGAAACACTCAAAACCCTATCAGATCTCATGGATCAAGGATGATCATACATTGATGGTGAGTGAACAATGTTTTGTGTATCTAAAAATTGGAAAGTATTATGATAAGGTTTTGTGTGATATTATGCCCATGGATTGTTTTCATATTTTTTTGGGTAGACCTTGGCAATATGATAGACATGTTATACATGATGGAAGATTGAATAGATATTCTATTTGGGTTGATGGTAAGAAGCAAGTTTTGTTACCTTTGATTGAAGAATCTATTGATGAGATATGTACATTTGTGAAAGTTTGTCTGATGCAAGGTAGAAAATTTGTTAAGGATTTGAAAATAAATGATATCTATTATGCTTTGATTCCTAAAAAACCAAGTAAGAATACCGAAAGTGAAGTTCCTGCAGAAGTTGGAAATTTGCTCACTAAGTACAAGAATATAATTTCAGATAATGTACCTGATGGTTTACCACCAATGAGAGATATCAGTCATTGTATGGATATGGTTCCTGGAGCTAGTTTACCAAACAAAGCACCACATCGGTTATCACCGACCGAGAATGAAGAGCTTAACCGACAAGTTCATTGGTGCAGGAGCATACCTAGGCTAACCTCCATGTTTTAGTCATTTTTGGCTTGTACTTGACATTGGCCAAGTCAAGATAGTTAGTTTGGTTTTTAGACCTTAGAAGGTCATTGCAATGTGGGCTAGGTGAGTTAGTAATTAGGACTAAGGTCACTAAATTAGCCATTGTTAGTAGTTTTTAAATTCTTAGTGTTAGGAGTTTGAGTTAGAGCCTTCAATGTGTCTTAAACACATCCATGATGTCATAGAGATGCCATAAGGTCATAAATGATCTTGGATCCTTGAAATGAAGAGGTTAGAGGTCCTAAAACTTTGGGAGGAGGCATAATGGAAAAGATGCCAAAAGTTGCTATGACAACATTTGCAGTTATTACAAATGTTGCATGCAACTCGGTTACATAGGATTCCCTTGAAAATAGGAGTGGGGAATCAACCAAAATTCCCTAGAATCATGGAGATGGCATCTAATGTTACCCAAGACTCGAATCTTAGAGAAATCATGTATTAAATAAGTTTTGAATATTGGATAGTAGCTCTACAACTCTGTATTCAGGAAATCTGAGCTTTTCAGTGAGACAGTGATATCTAATGGATTGAATGCCTTAGTTTAGTTGTTGATTTGTGTTCATATGATAGTTTGAAGTGTTTTTCATTCAGTAATAAATTTTATTAGAGTTAGTCGAAGGTCTTAACTTAATTATTTTCAATTTTGTGAGTTCACTGGTCCTGTCCTAACTAGTTAGTCGATTCATGGCTCCCCCATGAAATCTAGCCATGGGATCTTTCTAAGGACAGATGAAAATGTTAGGGGAGTCAATGGTCTGTATATATGTAGAGTTAGGATTCATGAAAGGTTGAGTTTCTATTTTTAGTGCCAAGCCCTAGGCGAGCAGACACTATCCGGTTAGAGGTTTAGAGATGAAACAGTGAGCATATCTAGCAGGGTAGATAAGTAATGTATGGGAAAAGTAAAATTATAGATAAGGTATGGTCATATATTAACCTACTATGATGGTCAAGTTCATACCAATCCCTGAGACCAATTTTTGAGAAAGTTTTCAACTATGTTGTAGACAGTCCTAGAAATTAGGCCTATTAGCCCTATTGGACCTAGATTGTAGGAACCCTATGTAAAGAGGGTCTAGGAGACTAAAACCTACAAAATCCTTCATAAAATGATAAAGGGTATCTGAATGTGGGTTTGGATTTTCAACTTATTTGGGAAAGTTTTGAAAGAATTGGGAAAAAGTCACTGTAAAAGGCTACAAGGAAATAAGCCAAATTAGGCCTCTTGAAGACAAAAACTTTGACTCGACTGAAAATGATTATGAGATCCCTAAAAATGGATCCAAATAGAAGTAAATGGAATTTTTCCATGGTGATGATCACCCCTAAAATGAATCATTGAATGATGATCACCCCTAAAATGAATCAAGACCTAGAGGAGATTAGGTTCCTAGAAGATACAAGCTAAAGTCTCTTGGGTGAAGTACTAGGAAGCCTTGGAACACTCACATCATATTGGTATCAGAGCTTGATTAAAGATCAAGCTTGTGGTGGATGTTTTAGCCTACTGAATCAGTTGGAGAGAATACACCATTGGGATCAGTAGAAGAAAAAACCATGGTGACTAATTCTGAGTTAGCCAAAAAGGTGGATTAGTGTAATACCCCTCTAACCCTAATACAAGTTTTGTGCTTTCTAAATGAAGTAAGATCTTTAGATGTTTCCTTATAGCTTAATACTTGTTTTTCTATAAGTTTTTTATAATAATTTTTTCATCTTGTACTTGAGAATTCTAAATATCAGACATATTGTCTGAAGGTATCATTTATGTATGTGTTGTCTCCATGTATGTATAAAGGACCTTCAAATACCTTTCTGAACATAGTTAGGATGTAATGTGCTGGATGGATATAGATGTATTCTTATATTAAAGTTACTTTCGATGAATCTTGTATGTCACTTAATGATTTAGGATATTTATTATGATTATGGTGATTTATTATTAGTATTGATTATTAACTAACCCAATGCTCAGATTCTAACCCTCATTATGATAATGTTACATTCTTTGTGTGTGTGTGTGTGTGTGCGTGTATATATGCATGATGTGTTTTCATGATTCGGGATGAAGTAGTAGTTACTCACATGGATGAGGTCCACATGATGTATTGATCCCAATCATCTGTCTGCAATGTATTCTTTTATATGTACATCGATGCACATGTATTTCTTCTCTGTGATGCAGGCTTGTAGGTATTGGGCATCGACTTCACTTGGCTTCACAGGTCTGAGTGTGCCCCAAAATCCTCAATCATTGTTGTTGTTACGGAGACAATACTAGGTCCCACAAGAATAAGCCTATCCCTGATCCTTACTCCCGATTTGGGTCTTTTTGGGATTTTTCCTTTGATTGTGGATATTCATTATAGTCCCTAGGACTAGGTGAATATTGTTTTGTGGTTGGATTATTGGTTAGTAATAATTTGATGGTATTATGGAATTAAATATGTGGTAATAAGCCTTTTCTAAGTGTATTCATTAATGCATGATTATAATAATAATATTTGCATGGATATATACACATAGGCATATGGGTGCACACATATGCATATGTCTATATATATGGTTATATAAATATGCTTATATAAATGTTTTAATAAATGTGTGTGTTTATGTATTTATTTATTATGTGCCTTTTTATTTTTAAGAAAGAAATTAATTATTATGTGAAATTATAACTGGACCTATAATTAATCCTTTGAAAGAGAAAAGTAACTAATCTTTATCTAAGGTGCAAGCAATAATAAAATAAAAGAATTTACCTAAAGCATGAAATTAAAACATAAAGTAACAAAGGTGCTAAAATAACCAAAGCATTCCCGGGAAACTATTTACACATTAATCTAAAAACTAATATAGTCTAAAAAAATAACCAAAAGATAGTTGTGGATGGTTACATCAGTTGAAATTTCCCATACAACCAATCCTACAACATATTTATGTAAGGAGATTTGGAAAGTAAGGGGGAGGAAGAAAATAGGAAATTGACATACAGCTAAAGAATATTGGTGGTGACATTTGGAGGAAAACCCTGTGATTTAAAAGCTTGAAGAAGTTGGAATTGGCTGGAGTGGGTTGGTAACTTCTTCAAAGGTTTCTTTGCAGGATTCCAGGTAGGCTCTACTCGGAAAGAGAATCCTTTTCATATGAAAGTTGTGCTTGATGTGTGTGTTTTATTGTCTGCTAGTGTTATATTACATCAGAGGAAATGTTTAATGGTTGTAATGCTATGTTGCTTTCTCTTATTATTGAAAGTTGATGACTATCTTCATGATAGGTAATGATAGTGTGTGTTCACATCATTTGTCCTTCTTTATGAGTTGTCTCCATTAGATAGTATGTCTATTACTTGGAACCTTCATCCTTTGATGCTTGTGAGTTGCAGCACTCTCTCTCCCTTGTTAGAATAGTATGTTTTGAGATTATTCTTCTTTACCTTGCATCTAGTGGTGGGAATAGAAAAGACACACCTTGAAGGTAGGATGGGTTTGAGGGCTATTTTGGAAGGAGAACAGAGGGATCTCAATTGGGTATCTCTTTGATTCTACTTTGCATACCACCATCTTACCCAGTTCTACCTGAAAGGCCATTCTGCCAGTTGCTGCCTCTGAGATGCACAGATTTTTACCACCTGCGCAGTTCTGGACTCCACCTACGTAGCTTGCATGACCACCTACATAGCTTAGGGTTCCCACCTAAGCAGCTTCATGACCACCTGCGTAGCTTGGGCTACCACCTGTGCATGACTCTTTTAGATTGGTTTTTAGGGTTTCCATAAGGGCTTAGGGTGTCGTGTTGACCTGGGGTTGACCCTATGGGGTGTGTAAACTTGTAGGACACTTAATTTTCATATGGTATTATGTTTAGGATCTTTTGGAACCCTTTCAAGAGTTTGGATAATTTTGGGAACCCAGATTAGGGTTAGGGTGGTCTCAGTCTGATTTTAGCCTTATGGAAAAACATAAAATGTAACATTTAAGTAATTCCTTATACTTTAAGTTACATTTTATGTAATACCTTCCAGGATGTTTGAGAGTGGGTTCAGCCTCCTAGGAGTTCAAATAAAGATTCTAGATTTTGTAGGTTTTAGGAAATTTTAGACTTAGCCAAATTTCAGGAATCAACATGTTTTCTGCAGTATGATCTTGTTATGATGTTTTATGGTTTGATTGGTACCAAAAGGAACTGGTTATATGGTTGTGTATAATACTTGATGATTGGTGCATTTTGATTTCTTTTTATGTGTTATCTATCTGCTTGAATGCTGGATTAGGGTTTAAGAATGTTTGGTGGATTAGGGACAATCAATGATCTCCTAAACCCAATCCAATGATGTTAAGATGTTATGATTTGTGTTGAGTTGAAGTACTTGATGTAATTATGTATTATGAATCCCTTTTTGATGCATTAGATGCAAGATGGATTTGTTTTATCCACCTGAGTACTTGAGTGTGGTTTAGGGTTGTCCAGAGGATTCATGACAACTAGTGGTTTCCTAAACCCAATAATTTGATGTTGTGACATTGTTATGGATTCTTGTTTATTATGATGTATTCCTTATGTTATTTTGAGACTTATTTTGGTAGGGAACCTAAGAGAACTAGGTGAGTGGCTCACAGTGCAGGGCCGGGGCCCTAAGTGGCTAGTACAAGGGTAACCCACTAGTGAGTTGTTTAATCAAGTGAAAAAATTAATAAATTTATGGGGAAGGAACTATGCATTAATTAATATAAGCCTCACCCATGCCGGTAGTGCTAGTAAAGGCTACAGATGGGAGTGGGAGAAGGTGCTATTGCGATAGCACAATCAGACAGTCTCGTCCCTATGAGAGATGTTTGGTTCCGCATGTGCCTACTTGGGGGTCGGTCCCAGAGTGGCTGACCAGGGTAACCCAATGGGTGAGGGCTATGTGATGACACTCACATAGCTTGTGTCTTAGAGTTCCTACCAATGTTCTTTATGTCCTTGTGATCTTTTTGTGTTTTCAGTTGTGTTATGTTTTTGGAAAGGCTATCATCACCTTACGAGTATCCTAGTTGTTACCTTCTTGTGTGGACCTTGGTATCTATCTCCTAGCACGGGGGAGTGGAATCTTTTTGGATCCACATGGTTGGGTGGTTAATCTTTTTATATTGAGGTTCTATTCGTGGTTCGATGGATGTTCTTGGCTCCTGTTCCTTCTGGATTTCCAGTTTTGAAGACTTCTTATTGTATATGTAAAGATGTGCTTATGCATGTGCATTATTGTAAAAGAAATCTCTTGTAAATCATTGGATCTAATGATAAGATGTATATCAATGTAATTCAAAGAAATGTATAAGGGAATGGGTAGATCTATGGAAAAAAAAGGAAAGGGAAAATGTTATATGTTATCAAAATGAAAAGATAATTGTTTAGGGTATTTATTCACGTATCTTTTATTACTTTCTAGTATTATAAATGATCTTAGACTTAATATGAAATAATGTATTTACAAATGAATGTGCTGTCTCTTGATGTATGGTTGTGGAAAACTATTATGAGTTAATGAATCTATGAATAATATTGGATTATGGTTACTATGTTTCACAAATGCGTATGAAATAATAAAGTATATAGAATATTGCATATCTATTGAATGTTTATCTTTCATCTGAATGCTTAATGAATAGTGTAAATAATGACATAAGTTTAGTAAAGGTTAACTCACATGGATGCATGTTAAAATATTAGGATTGAGGGTAAGATTATACATGCAACTTAATGTTAAGAGTAAAGGAATGAATTGCAAACTTATATTGATCAATCAATGCCTTAATTGTCAAATTACTAGATTGGATTATGTTGCTTGAATAACAGCGTTAGGGAACCTATGGGGACTTAGAGTAGTACTTATATTTCATTGAAAAAAAAATATTCACATCTCTTAGTAGTTATTTGGCTTGTCATCCTGGGTTCCCTGGCGGGGCGTGACAATTAGCAAGAAGAAGACAACAAGTTGTTAAGAGAAAGGTTGTCTCAAATGGAGAAACTCTTGGGAGAAGTCCAAGACAAAGCTGATAAGATGAAAGATAAGATAGATCAGAAAGAAGAAGAAGAAGCAAGGGAGAAAGGAGTGGATTTAGAAGAGGAAGCTCCAACCCCTGACCCTGTCAGTGACCAAGAACCCTTCTTAAAGGCATTGAAGTCTTTAAGTGGCAAAGCTTTGGAGGGTGTACCACTTTTTAGTGGACAAAAGGATCCAGATTTAGTTGTGGATTGGATTGACAGTATATAGAACCATTTCAAATGTGATGGTATTACAGAGGCCCAAAAAGTGAGTGTGGCCATGTTAAGGTTGAGAGGATCATCTCTCACATGGTGGAAGTTTGTTCAAACTAAAAGGGAGAAAGAAGGAAGGAGTCCTATAGTCTCATGGAAGGGCATCATGACTAAGTTCAAGAAGACTTACTTGCCTAATGATTATGAGGTTCAGCTACATAGAAGAAGACATAACCTCAGATGGAAAGATTTGGATGTCCAAGCATACACCGAAGAGTTCCAAAATTTGTACTTAAGGTCACAAGTGGTGGAGGATGAAAGCATCAAACTAGCTAGATATTTGAATGGACTCAAGTGGTCTATTCAAGAAGACATGAGTCTTGTGAACTTCAAAACCATTCACCAATTTTATCAAATGGCCTTGAAGATAGAGGAGAAAGGAAAAAGAAAACAAGAGAAAACCTCCAAAGGAAGAGGTAAAGGAAGGGATAGTAGAGGATCAAGAGGTGGTTATGGTGGAAGAAGTTAAGAATCAAGGACACAAGGATAAGTTAAGTACACTGAGTAGTAAGAGGGAAGTTTTAGTAGAGGTGGAAGAGGAAGGAACTCAAATTTTAGAGGAAGAAGTGGTGGACAAGGAAGAGGCAATTACTTTGCCAATATGAAATGTTATCATTGCAACCAAATGGGACACCCTTCCTATAGGTGTCCAGAGAAGGGTAGTACTTCTCAAGGAGGTAACAAGAGAACT
>MU224796.1:1267313-1277913 GCA_018584345.1 Thuja plicata | reverse complement strand
GGGTTTGGAACACGATTTTGGAAAGATACTCGTCCAAAAAAAGGTATATGAAACAGTGAAATATACATTGAAGAGTGGAGGTGAAGGCTCTAGATGTGAGTTAGTTGCAAAAGAATACAATGTTGCTCATTTTATTTCAGATTTCAAGACATCTTTTTTACAGGTATGCAAGGCATAGTCACAGGTATCAATGGTTGGATCAACAATTCAGGATGTGTAAGGACACTTTCCCTATTGGAACTATTATATCAGTTGTAGACTTTGCGGAGAACTATACATTGCAGCCCCAAAATGAGACTCAAGCCCAATATTACAATTCCATTTAGGTTGCAAAAGATGAGCGGAAGATAATCAGAGAGTACCATTTTTTTATGAGTGAAGATAGATCTCACTCTCATGAGTTTGTCCAACATTGTTTCCAGAACTATTTTGACTTCTTGCAGGAAAATGATATTGATATGGATAGGCATCTCATTTGGTCAGATAATTGCACCGGTCAATTTAAGAATGCCAGAATGTTTTATTATTTGTGTAGAATGCATGTGGAGAGAGGTGTACCTCATATTTGGAGTTTTTTTGAGTTAGGGCATGGGAAAGGGGAGCATAATGGAGCAGGTGTGTGTGTGAAGAGAGCTCTAGTTAAGGAGAAATTAAGGATTTCAGGTGCTATACTTCTTGATGCTCATTCTATTGTTGATTGGTGTACTTTAGCATTGTCACAGGGGGGAACTCTTGATTCTATAGTGCATAGATTATTTTGGTTGATTGAGGAGGGAACTATAGGAGATAGATTGGATTGTCAAACAGTGAGAGCTTCTTCAAAAATGCATTCATTTCAAAGCTCGAATAGTAGTACATGGGCCATTTAGACATGAGAGTTGGCTTGTTTTTGCCCCATGTGTTTTCAGTATGATTGGGATCATTGTGAGTCAAGTGAGTGAGTGGATACATGGGTTCCATAGTATCTAACTCCTTTATCTTTGACACTCTCTATAGCAAATGATGACATGGACACTTCAGTTGACTATGACCATCTTTCAGATCTTCTGCAGCCAGGAGATGTTTTTACATTAGTTGCACCGTAGGGGAATGACAAGAGGTCAGATTATTGGTTAGCACGTTGTGTACGAGGTAAAAAAAATCTTGTACAATCGATGAAAGATGGTGATGGGTTCACATATCCTACTGGTTTAGTTGTTGTTGCGGGAACATGGCTGCGAACATATGTGGTTAGTGTTACCAAAATTTTTACATGAGGGATAGAGGTCATAACATTTAAAAATTTGCATAAAGAAACATCTCTTTGACATTACTGTTCAGCCAATGCAAATGAAATACATTGCTATTACATTCATATTATTAGAAAATTTTTGTACTCTAATTTTTGATCAAATTCACAATTTCAAATTTATAAATGATCATTACATTGTGCATTCATACTGAATGTATCAGACAAGTGTTCCTTCAAGGTCAAATCTTGCATACTGAAACTCAGAGGACATATGCAGAAAAGAAAGTAAAAGAGAAGCATGATGAAGTCTAGGGATCTATGTATTGCCTTTAAGAGGTCTTCTAGTTTCTGGAGTTGTTCATCTGCATCATCTGATGTCTTGGTGGTCTAGGTATTGTCTTTGTCTGTCCTGCATCATAGGTCTTCTGTTATTCCTATTTCCTGCAGCATCATGGTGAAAAATATGTTAGATCCAATTGGATCTAAGCAATACATAAAGGCCTAAAAGACACCATGCATCAGTCAAACTCCCTGAACTACATATTTACTAATGATATCAATATGATAGAAAGATATGCATTTGCATTGACGAAAAAATAATATCAGAAAAACATATCTTTATGAAAATCCTGTGCTATGTTTGAGAGATGTAGTGAGTGTCACAAGCCCATGCTCGAACTTCATAAATATGCATTATTAAAACATGAAAGAATGCTAGATGTTCAATGTATAGGAAAGAGAAGAGATGATCAAATACAGATTTCAAACACCATTGATACTAATATGCAGAAAGATGAGAAAGATTCAGTGCAGTCAAGAGATTACATTATGCATATGAAGATGCAATTTTAAATAATGCATATGTAAGAGTAAAGAGAAAATGACAGTGTTATTGTCATCAAAAGATTATGCATGTTTGGTGAATCAAGAAACAGTGTTGTTGTGAAAAATGTTATGCATATACAAGTAAATAGTGTTGTACATGTATGTTAATGTTGTTATCCATGTTTGAATGACAGTGTGGGATCAAAAATGTATATGCATATGTGCAATAGAACTATGCAAATGAAAGGACAATGTGCATATACTATCAAGCATAAGTTATTTTTGTGCATATATCCATAAGAGTGGTGGTTCATATTTCTGAGAACAGTGTACCTGTGTGCCTAATATGAAATTGAAGTAATGTTTTATGTAGGGTATTGAGCTAACAATCTTATTCAAGTGTATTAAAATGACAGTTCCATAAATTGTAATGATGTTATAAAATATAGTAAAAGATGCTATGCATATTCAATAGGAAAATGATAACAACAATAAGGGAGGAGAACAAGTTTCATATATTATAAACAACATGGTCTCCGCACAAAATAGTAAGCTACAGAAAGGAAAAGATGATTCCAGTTCAAAAGGCACAGAATGCATGGCTTCTACAAATAGCTCAAGCAAGAAATCATAGAAATAAAATACAACAATGGAGGAATTATTAAACAGCAACATGAAGGCCGAGTTCTTTTTATGCATAATAATTCATTATTGTTCAAAAGTGGTACCATGCAGCAGCAGTATCAACTCGATATAAGTCGCAGTGAATAGCATATTCAAACATTAAATAGAGCCTACATAAGACAACATGATACACCAACACAAGATAAAGTTCAAATTTAAAATCATAGCTGGCCTCTCTTTGTCTTAGAAAGAATACATGGAGAAATCCTTTTAATATGCAGTGGAGCCAATAAAGAAACCCGAGTTCATCTCTCAGTTACAACGACAGAGTAACTCTTGCAATGAATTCGCTATTAAAGAGTAGATTTGTCAATATTTATGCATACAGACTTCAACATTAAAAGAGGCTCGAGCCAAGAAGGACATCAATGTGCATAGAGATTGTCTATTCAAAACACAGAAGCTTATCTCAATAAAAGCTATGGAGTAAACAGCATGTTCAAATCAAAAAGACAGAATGAAAACAATGCATGAAGAGTGACTTATCTGCAGAGGGTCTAAAGAAGAGCCCGAGTTCCAAGTGGTGAGGGCCCAAGCTCTCAGTGCTATATAATATGGCGGTTAATAGAGAGCCCAAGCTCTTTGAAACATCATTCAAGTTCAAAAATCAATGAGTTGAAAACCCCAGCGCCACGAAGCAAATCCCAAGTTCATACACAAATGTAGTACCATGTATTATGGAGTCTAAAGAAACTCTAACATCCAGTTTAAGTGCAGCTCGTGGCACTAGAGTCAAGCCTGAGCCCTAGGTCAACATAGAACAAGATCAGTTCACAAGGAGAAATTTCAGTCAAGATCCCGCAGACCAAGAGCATGAGGATGCATTAAAAGAAGCACCATATATTATGGCATAAACACTCCAGGATACAACTCACACTCTAGTAGAGCTTGATCTCGAATGTGACATGCAGCCTAGAGAAGATCAAGCCATATACAGCGCCATACATTATGGCATAATGATTCCAGCTTATAAATTAATGACAGGTTTCAGGATGACTATGAATGAACCCCAGCTCGAGCATCAAATGGAAAAAAAGAAGCAGTATGGTGGCACCAAATAGGAAGAACCCTAGCTTCTTTCCCCAAAGATAGACTTCAAAATGAAATGCAATAAAGACCTATGTCAAAATGGATACTTTTTGAAATCCATCGATTATAGGAGTAATGAACTGTAGTGCACGACAGACCCCTCCTACCGCCATGGCAGCACATCTTATACTTTGAAAAAGAAGTGGGTAGTTTTTGCATTAAAACATTGGTCATGTTGACCATGGTGATAGTGTCGGGTTTGGGTGATGGGTTATATATTATGGTGTCGGCTTCATTAAGTTAGGGGTTTTTTGCAAATATGTTAGGGTTGTATGGTTGAGGTTGACATCTTATGTTATATTTAGAATGTAATTTAGATATTTTAAATATATTTTTTTATATATTTTTAATATTTTAATATATTCTCTGATACATGTTGAATAGTTATGTAAAAGATGTAAAATCAAAAGATATATCAACATTAGGGGAGCTTTTGGAGGGTTAGTCTCATTTTCGAAATGAGGCTTTAGGGCTTCATTTTGGGCATTGATCATGCCATGGATTTAGGGATATTCTCTATTTTGAAGGGGGCTTGACTGGAGGCTAAGTTTTAGGCATTGTTTGGGCCCAAAATTTAGGGGTTTCTTTCTGTTTAGGAGACCTTTTTGGAGGGTTAGTCTCATTTTCAAAATGAGCCTTTAGGGATTCATTTTGGGCATTGATCATGCCATGGATTTAGGGATATGCTCTATTTTGAAGGGGGCTTGACTGGAGGCTAAGTTTTAGGCATTGTTTGGGCCCAAAATTTAGGGGTTTCTTTCTGTTTAGGAGACCTTTTTGGAGGGAAATCTCATTTTCAAGATTAGCCTTAAGGGCTATATAACTGAGCTTGTACCTCATAGTTAGGGGTTTAGAATCAGAAAAGAGGTGCTTTCAGTGAACTATTTGTTCTTGTAGACCTTCTTTATGCATTTTGTATCCATTTGAGTTGCAAATCTTGGAGAAAAGGCTCAAAGTGAATTCATTGCTCCTTGATGCTTTGGAAATACTATTTGTAACCTACTTGTCAGATTTTTGGAGGATAATAAAGCAGATGATCTATTTTTCCTATATGCTCTTGAGTTTTGATTTCAGAATCCTGTTTCATCTTTCTTCATAAGTGTTATTCATTTTGGTAGCTAGGAGAAGTGAATGTTTATTATTCCTCCTCTACATGGACAAGATGTAGACCTCATGAAGAATATGTATTTTTGTTGACTAATTAAGTTATTCGTGGTCCATACCCTAGTATCCAAGTCCATTAACCTATATGTTGATCAGAGATTCGAAGTATCAAAATGTGGTATATGAGTTAGGATTACTACATTAGTTTTTTCCAAATAAAGTCTGATTTCATTTTGGTGTATCACCCCATTTCCCATTCAGTTTTAAATCTTTTTTCCCTTTTCCCCATCAAATTTCAAATCAGGAGGTGATATCCCAAATTCAATAGGAACCGGCCTAGAATTTGGAGACTCCTTCTCAATCATTGTACACCCACAGCTAGATAAAGTTTCCATTGTAAGGATGGAATTGTTTTGTAGCCCTAATGCCTAAGTTGGGGTGACAATTCTAAGCCTGAACAGTTTTTGGCACGCCTGGTGGGACACGTTCTTCAATGAACGGGTCAAATTGCATTACTTCACTTGCTGGTTCTGGTGTTCTTTCAGCAAGATTCATACCTTAAAGAGGTCACATTTCACATATCTGGTGGATCTATGAAGGAAACTCTACGGTTTCAAAAGGAGAAAAGTTGGTATGTTTCACTGTTATTTTATCTTCTGATTTCCATCTTTTCAGATGAATAAAGATGTCATGTTATCAAGGAGGGTATGCTTACTCGGATGGTCAATTTTTAAGTTTTCCATTATTTCAAGAGAATCATTTTCAGTCTTATCAAGGTCAGCAATCCCAATATGATTTTCATCATTCTGCAAATGATAATGTGTCACAAAATAGAGCTACTGCAAGTATGTTGCAGAATATGCTTATGCAAATTGAGGATGATAAAAGGTAGCAAGAATTTGAGTTCCAACAAGAGCTGGACAAGTAGGTAGAAGAGCATGCTTATCAAGCCCATATTCAACAGTAGCAAGCATTGGATC
Organism: Thuja plicata; assembly: GCA_018584345.1. Classification (NCBI taxonomy): domain Eukaryota; kingdom Viridiplantae; phylum Streptophyta; class Pinopsida; order Cupressales; family Cupressaceae; genus Thuja; species Thuja plicata. The sequence goes on along the minus strand of MU224796.1, from coordinate 1,272,000 downwards.
AGCAAGATTAGGGTCATCAAAGGTATCTTGCTGAGCAATACAAGAGAAATGAAGCCAAGCTTGTAGGAGGGTTAGAAGAACAAAAGAAGGTTCACAAAGGAGTGTTGCAAGCTCAGAAGGATGCCTGTGAAGAGTTGGAAGTTCAGAAGAATATTTGTGAAAAAACGGTTCAAGACAAAAGAAATCTAATAAAAGCCATGTTTGATAGAGGTAATGAATTTCATTTAGAGAAAGAAAAGGAACTAAGAGCTCATCAAGAGTTTCATGAGAGATTTCAAGAAGAGAAAGAAAAAGAATTAAGAGCTCATCAGGAGTTTCATGAGAAAGAGTTTTGGGATCAACAAAAGAAGATAAAGGTCTTGGCTTCTGCAGCTAAAAAGTATAAGAAGAGCTATCAGATGCAGGTTGAGAAGTGTATCTAGCTAAAAAAAGAGAAGGAGACCATTGGACAGAAGGTTGTTGATCTAAAGAAGGTTCTTTTTGAGCAAGATGCGACAAAGAAAATTGTAGCAAATCAGAATAATTGTGCTGATCATAAAATACTTCTCCTACAAAAGAATCAAGAAGAAGAAGAGGAAGATCAATTTTGGGATGAGATGGAGCAGTTTTTCTTGCATCTTGATGACAAGCCCACACTTCTAGAAGGTACCTACAGGCTACGGGAGGAGATTATTTCCGACAAGAATAATGATGAGCCAATCAATTAGACTGAAGCAATTTCTCAGGTACCTGAGTCTATGAAGGAGAGCTCCAAGTTCACTATCTCTCATGGATGTCCTATCAGACATTTGGCCAGGATCGATGTTATAAAAAAAGATCAAGTTGTGCCAGCACCTTTGCACCATGAAGCTGAGAAGGAATTCAATCAGCTTGCTGTCCCATATGATCTAGTAAGTAAAGTTCTATTGCTGATTGTTGATTCTTTTCAGGATGATGGTGTTTTAGATCAGCTGCTTCTAGTAAATTAGATTTTTGTCAATCTGAAAGTTTCACATCAATAGTTCACATATATCTCCTATGTTCATCTCATGATAGCTTTCCAGAAGCATGTGGATTATTGTGAGCTTAAAAGGATGGGAAGTTATTTTTCACAATTAGTGAATGGTTTTGTTTAACCAGGGTTTGTGGCTGTTTAGGATAGGTTAGGTTAGTTTCCCAGTTTCCCTAAGTGTTGTCAAGCATAGTTAGGTTATTTTTAGTTTTAGTTTTCCAGTTTTTAGTAAGTCTTCAAGTTTGCAAGGTCTTCCAAGGTTGCTCTCCTAATCTGCAAACATAAGGAAATCATTCCTCAATGATCAAGGATACATCTACAATTTGTGGTAATGGAGTTTTTCTTCACTACCTCGAATCATAAACATACCCTCAATCATTCGGAAATGGTTTTCTTGTATTCACAGATTAGGTTGAGGGTTTCCATAGGTGAAAAATAGACTCAATGCCCAATGGACTATTTTAGGCTATCGGTCCCAATGTCAAGCAGGCAGACATCCATCAAAAGTTGCCAGAATTGTTACCCAAATTTTTACATGAGGGATAGAGGTCATAACATTTAAAAATTTGCATAAAGAAACATCTCTTTGACATTACTGTCCAGCCAATGCAAATGAAATACATTTCTATTACATTCATATTATTAGAAAATTTTTGTACTCTAAGTTTTGATCAAATTCACAATTTCAAATTTATAAATGATCATTACATTTTGCATTCATACTGAATGTATTAGACAAGTGTTCCTTCAAGGTCACATCTTGCATACTGAAACTCAGAGGACATATGCAGAAAAGAAAGTAAAAGGGAAGAATGATGAAATCTAGGGATCTATGTATCGCCTTTAAGAGGTCTTCTAGTTTCTGGAGTTGTTCATCTGCATCATCTGATGTCTTGGTGGTCTAGGTCTTGTCTTTGTTTGTCCTACATCATAGGTCTTCTGTTATTCCTGTTTCCTGCAGCATCATGGTGAAAAATATGTTAGATCCAATTGGATCTAAGCAATACATAAAGGCCTAAAAGACACCATGCATCAGTCAAACTCCCTGAACTACATATTTACTGATGATATCAATATGATAGAAAGATATGCATTTGCATTGATGAAAAAATAATATCAGAAAAACATATCTTTATGAAAATCCTGTGCTATATTTGAGAGATGCAGTGAGTGTCACGAGCCCGTGCTCAAACTTCACAAATATGCATTATTAAAAAATGAAAGAATTCTAGATGTTCAATGTACAGGAAAGAGAAGAGATGATCAAATACAGATTTCAAACACTATTGATACTGATATGTAGAAAGATGAGCAAGATTCAGTGTAGTCAAGAGATTACATTATGCATATGAAGATGCAATTTTAAATAATGCATATGTAAGAGTAAAGAGAAAATGACAGTGTTATTGTCATCAAAAGATTATGCATGTTTGATGAATCAAGCAACAGTGTTGTTGTGAAAAATGTTATGCATATACAAGTAAAGAGTGCTATACATGTATGTTAATGTTGTTATCCATGTTTGAATGACTGTGTGGGATCAAAAATGTATATGCATATGTGCAATAGAACTGTGCAAATGAAAGGACAATGTGCATATACTGTCAAGCATAAGTTATTTTTGTGCATATATCCATAAGAGTGGTGGTTCATATTGCTGAGAACAATGTACCTGTGTGCCTAATATGAAATTGAAGTAATGTTTTATGCAGGGTATTGAGGTAACAATCTTATTCCAGTGTATTAAAATGACAATGCCATCAATTGTAATGATGTTATCAGATACAGTAAAAGATGCTATGCATATTCAACAGGAAAATGATAACAACAATAAGGGAGGACAACAAGTTTCATATAATATAAATAGCATGGTCTCCGCACAAAACAATAAGCTACAGATAGGAAAAGATGATTCCAGTTCAAAAGGCACAGAATGCATGGCTTCTACAAATAGTTCGAGCACAAAATCATAGAAATAACAGACAACAATGGAGGAATTATTAAACAACAACATGAAGGCTGAGTTCTTTTTATGCATAATAATTCATTATTGTTCAAAAGTGGTACCATGCAACATCAGTATCAACTCGATATAAGTCACAGTGAATAGCATATTCAAACATTAAATAGAGCCTATAGATGACAACATGATACACCAACACAAGATAAAGTTCAAATTTAAAATCATAGTTGGCCTCTCTTTGTCTTAGAAAGAATACATGGAGAAATCCTTTTAATATGCAGTGAAGCCAATAAAGAAACCCAAGTTGATCTCTCGGTTACAATGACAGAGTAAATATTGCAATGAATTCACTATTAAAGAGAAGATTTGTCAATATTTATGCATACAGACTTTGACATTAACAAAGGCTCGAGCCAAGAAGGACATCAATGTGCATAGAGATTGTCTATTCAAAACACATAAGCTTATCTCAATAAAAGCTATGGAGTAAACATCATGTTCAAATCAAAAAGATAGAATGAAAATAATGCATGAAGAGTGACTTATCTACAGAGGGTCTGAAGAAGAGCCCGAGTTCCAAGTGGTGAGGGCCTGAGTTCTCAGTTCTATGTAATATGGCAGTTAATAGAGAGCCCAAGCTCTTTGAGACATCATTCAAGCTCGAAAATCAATTAGTTGAAAACCCCAGCACCAAGAAGAAAATCCCAAGTTCATACACAAATGCAATACCATGTATTATGGAGTCTAAAGAAACTCTAACCTCTTGTTTAAGTGCAGCCCATGGCACTAGAGTCAAGCCCGAGCCATAGGTCAACATAGAACAAGACCAGTTCACAAGGAGAAATTTTAGTCAAGAGCCCGCAGACCAAGAGCATGAGGATGCAGTAAAAGAAGTGCCATATATTATGGCATAAACACTCTAGGATACAGCTCGCACTCTAATAGAGCTCAAGCTCAAATGTGACATGCAGCACAGAGAAGATCACAGCCATAGACAGTGCCATACATTATGGCATAATGATTCCAGCTTATAAATTAATGACAAGTCTCAGGATGACTCTGAATGAACCCTAGCTCAAGCATCAAATGGCAGAAAAGAAGCAGTATGTCAGCGCTAAATAGGAAGAACCCTAGCTTCTTTCCCCAAAGATAGACTTCAAAATGAAATGCAATAAAGACCTATGTCAAAATGGATACTTTTTGAAATCCATCGATTATAGGAGTAATGAACTGTAGTGCACAACAGACCCCTCCTACCACCATGGCAACACATCTTATACTTTGAAAAAGAAGTGGGTAGTTTTTGCATTAAAACATTGGTCATGTTGACCATGGTGATAGTGTCGGGTTTGGGTGATGGGTTATAGACTATGGTGTCGGCTTCATTAAGTTAGGGGTTTTTTGCAAATATGTTAGGGTTGTATGGTTGAGGTTGACATCTTATGTTATTTTTAGAATGTAATTTATATATTTTAAATATATTTTATGATATATTTTTAATATTTTAATATATTCTCTGCTACATGTTGAATATTTATGTAAAAGATGTAAAATCAAAAGATATATCAACATTAGGGGAGCTTTTGGAGGGTTAGTCTCACTTTTGAAATGAGCCTTTAGGGCTTCATTTTGGGCATTGATCATGCCATGGATTTAGGGATATGCTCTATTTTGAAGGGGGCTTGACTGGAGGCTAAGTTTTAGGCATTGTTTGGGCCCAAAATTCAGGGGTT
>MU224796.1:1238682-1257429 GCA_018584345.1 Thuja plicata | reverse complement strand
GTGGTTTATCAAAAACCATCCACCAGCGATCCCAAAAGTGTGTGCGCATTGCTTCGTTTGTGCACCATTTTATTGATAATTTTGGCTTTTTGGGGTCAACTTTTAATCTGGTTTTAGGATTAACAAACAAGGAGGCTATATCTTCCTTAGTTATATTAAGGGCAGCAATCCCATCATGGTCAAGCCCATCATCAAATTGGGTGTGCATATCATCACGCTAGTGAAGAGCAGCATTATGTTGCTGCGTAAGGGTGTCAATGTTTTCAACAATGGTATTTAGGGTGGAAAGTATAGGAGCTAACGTAGGTATATTCTTATACGTGTTTTTGAAGCCTTATATAGTGTTTAGATTCTCTTGTATCAAATCCTCTAAAGATTCAGGGTTTTGAAGTGGTTCTGGATTATTTTAGGGATCATTATTTGGCGGGGGAGGGTTATTATCTTCACTATTGTCAGGCATGCCTGATTAAATAATATACAAATATAAATTTCAAATTGATTTCATATATTATTAAAAAAATCAATACAAAACCCCATTTTTACCAAAAAAACTACATTTAACATGAAAATGAAAAAAATTAATCCAGACATAGCAAGAATTTACTTACCGGATAAACTGTGGAGTCGAATTTGTTGTTGGAGCAATTAGGTACCCGAAAAAATCATGTATATGATATTTCTATCCATTTTCCAAACCTAAAGCGATGAGAGAAATGAGGAAAGCAGCTCGCAGATTTTTTATTTATGCCACAGGTTTCGGGTACCCAATTTTTTTTGGGTACCCGATATTTTTAGGTACCCAAAAATATCATGTACCCGATTAGGCTTGTTCTTTGGTATCAGGTTTTCCCAGGTGTACTGACACCCAGGCCTAATAAAAAGTCAACAAACATTTTCATGCGCTTTTGGACGAATGAAAAGTGGATTTTTTCACATCGCCACTTTTTGGCCCCCCATGATCTTGCACATACCCCAGGAAGATATGTTCTTCAAAGGTATTCAGTTGTGTATACCGAGAGGTTCAATGAGAACTAATTTGATTAAAGATAAACATAGTAGTGGACTGGCTGGACATTTTGGTATTGATAAAACATTAAGTTTGTAGAAGGAGAGGTACTTTTGGCCTCAGTTGTATAAGGATGTTCATAAATTTGTGATAAGTTGTGGATTTTTCCAGGTTTCCAAAGGAGTGATTCAGAATACTGGATTGTATACACCGATTTACAGTTCTTGAGAAACCTTGGAGTGATATCAGCATGGATTTTGTTCTTGGCTTACATAGGAAAGCAAGAGGTAATGATTCTATATTTTTTATTGTGGATAAATTTTCTAAGATGACACATTTCATACCATGTAAGAAAACATCAGATGCAACACACATAGCAAATCTTTTCTTTAAGGAGATTGTCAGACTGCATGGGTTACCGAGGAGTATCATCTCTGACCAAGAGAGTAAGTTTGTTAGCTATTTGTGGAGAACACTTTGGAAGAAGTTTGATACTGAGTTGAGGTTTAGTTCTACATTTCATCCACAGACTGATGGACAAATAGAGGTTGTAAACCAAAGTTTGGGTAATTTTTTGAGATGCCTAGTTGGAGACACACCAAGCAATTGGGATTTGATGTTGGCATAAGCAGAATTTGCATACAACAATTCAGTGAACTTTTGAGATTGTTTATGGCACACAACTAAGAGGTATATCAGATTTGAGAGATATTATTGGTGAAGAGAAAAGAAGTGTTGAAGTAGAAGAATTTGCAAAATTTATGAAGACATTGCATGAAGATGTAAAATAGAAACTAGAGAAAAGAAATCAGAAATACAAAGATGATGCAGACAGATCAAGAAGACATAAAACATTTGAAGTTGGTGATGATGTAATGGTTCATTTGAAGAAAGGAATATTTCATATGGGAACATATGGTAAACTGAAGATGAAGAAATTTGGTCCTTGCAAAATACTGAGAAGATTTGACAGTGGAAATGCTTATGAAGTTAAATTACCTGATGACATGGATATATCACCTATATTCAATATTTTAGACTTGTATGAATATCATGAACATTATAAAGAAGTGAAAGTACCATGTGATTATCCTAAGAAGCAGATAGAGGAAGTTGAAAATATTTTGAAACAGAAAGTTGGCAGAAGCACAAGAGGAAAGGAATACATGGAATATTTGGTAAAGTGGAAGAACAGACTGATTGAGGACTCATCTTGGATTTCTCAATCTAAGTTGGATTCATTTCAGGTTGGATCTAACACGTGATTTAGAGAATCATTTCTTGTAACCCCAGGTGTTTGATGCATGAGCATCTTGGGTCATTGGTAATCCTGCACAACCAAAAAGATGTTTGCTTTAGTTCTTTAGTTTGTTCTCTGTCGCTCGGGTTTTGCTTCTCGGGCATGCTTGTCTTTGTCGCTTGGGTTCTGTTGCTCGGTCATGTTTGTCTTCTATTTTTCAGTCATGCTTTACCGATGGGTTTTAGCGATGTCCTTATCGACAGGTTTTCTAATGCTCAGGTATGCCTTATCGATGATTGCTGATTTTCGGTGTTCATTTGCCCGATATGCTTATTTTGGGAGTTGGATCTTTGGCCGAATTATTCATTTAATTTATGTTGCTGAATTGATTTGGGGTCTCTCATTGGGATCTGTGTGGACCTAAATCTAGGTCTCACATATGGATTTGAGATCTGACCTCTCTTTTTGGTCTCTTGTATATATTATTTTATATGTTCTTAGTTTAAGTATCATTCTTAGAGAAAGAAAGAAAATGTTTAGATATTGAGATAAAAGGTATGTGACCTCTGTTGTATAAAGATCTTATTGTAATTCATTGAATATATGGCCCAAACTGGGAAGGCCTTACAACCCGAAATGTAATGATTTTGAGCAATTAATGATAAAGGATTTCTGTGTTTTCTTCTCTCACTGTGTTGTTTGGCTTCCACATTGGTTCTGCAAGATAGTTTGGTAGTTGGGTGAGCCTTGGGCCCCATCTCCCATCCCTCCTTGTGTCAATTTAGGGTCTTGGTCCATCCCAATGGATTTGAAATTTTTATAGATCTATGGTCGGTTGTTCAATTTTGACTCCTGGAATCAATATAAAAGAAACCTAATTGCTTCATTTTGGCATAATGGAATCAAGTGCAAGGTGGAAACCCCGATTTGATTACAACAAGTAATTTCAATGTGGAATCCCAAGTTTTGATGACATCCATTGAATCAAGGGTTATCTATTAAATACTTAATTCAAGCACTCAAATTAAGCATCTACAACTTCAAATAAAACATTCAAGACATCATTTTCTACATCATGGAGTTTCAAATGGATTATGAGGATGGATATATGTACTTTTCCCTTGAGGGCTTGGTATGATTTCCTTCTTATTTTCAGATCTATGCATTGATACTTCATATTTATATGTTTTTAATCAAACATTGCTTGCATTTACATGCTAGGGTTTCAGTTTATCACACATAGGGTTAGATCTAGGTATTTACTGTGGTATTGCAGCTCATTTTCATTCTATACATACTCTATATTCATAAGCACATCAGACTTTACATATTCTAATGACTATTCATGGAGGTGGGAATCACCAAAATGGGGGGTTGACTAAGGAAAACCCCTATATAGCCGCCCACACACACACTTTTCAGATTTGCAGGTTATAGAAGTTTAGAGTCAGGTATAGATCTGGGAACAAAATATTCTGATTGTTCCAGATCCATTCTATATTTAAATCTAGAAAACCTCTAGACAAGGATGGCTTGGGTCTACCTTATTCAGGACTAGGTTAACTTAGTTTGACCTTGTCCTTTTCTAGATTATAAATTTCCAGTGTAGACTATTTCAGATTCCAAGTTGCTAGATCTGGAAAAATGTAGAATCTGGGACTCTGACAATTGGAAAATTCAGGCTTAAAGTGCAATCTTCCACTTAAATTTCTAGGCGCACACATTCTTATTCCTATTTACTTTCATAAATCAGTCTTTGTCTCATATTTACATATCATTTACAATTTCTATTGGAATCAACCAAATCCAACCCAATAAAGGATAGATCCCGAGTTGGCATCATTACTCACTAGGTTGTGGTTACAAAATCTATCTTGTAGGAAAGGGTCTTTGATTCCAATGTATAATAGTCCCCCACAATTTGGTGAGTGATCTATATCCTAGCATTGCTCACCATTTCCTATTATAAAGAACCATTATTTATTATTATTACATGGGAATAGATTTTTCCTGGGGAGATTACAATTTTGTTGTTGTTACAATTTTTGGATTCCTAGGCATTTTGGACATGATTGGTGTCACTCACACCATCATTAACAATGTTCTTATTCTTGGTCCAAAACTTGGTCTTGTCATTTGATGAAGGGGTATAATGTTTAATGGTACCTTGTTGTAAGAGACCATCTTCAACATCTTTCCCTTTCTTAACATAGTCTTCAAAAGTGTCAGGGGAAGCCATCTTCATCTAAAATAAAATTTTAGATAATATATTTCTTGTGAAGATTTGAATTAAATATTGTTAAGGTATTTTCCAAGGGATCTTATTGGAAAGGTGTTTCCACCTTTGTAAGAAATTTGTAAATTTTTTACTATTAATTTGCTTTTTGTTGCACAAATCACTTAGGGAAGCTTGATGTTTGATGTTGTAGGAATATTGCACAACAAAATATTAGAGAAGGTAGATATTGACCCTTGAGGCAAATTCATAAATTGTTCAAGGGTTGGGCCTCCAAGACTTCTAGTGAAAAGTCTTTAAAGATAATTCTCATTATAGGAGACCTCTTGACATGCAACGTAGAATTCCTTGAGATTTTATATTAGACATGTTTCCCTTTTGTACTTGTCAAATTTTGGAATTTTAAAGTTTTGGGGAAACAGTTGCATGTTGATAGATTTGTCAAATGGGTATGGGCATATTTCATCAAAAGAGAACACCTTCTTCTCCCCATTTTTCATGTTGTGAATAAGGCTCTTGAGCTAATTGACTTGGTGAGATAAATAGCATGTGTTGTGATGTGTGATAATATTTCCAAAAGTTGGTCCTCCATCAGGTTGTTATGATGTAAATATATATGACATAAGTCCCAATGTAGGAGGAGGAGCGTAGTGATACACTTGTGATGTTTGTTGAGTGGATGTATTTGCGACAGTTGATGGAAATGTGAAAAGTGATGATGAGAAACCTTGTGTGAGTGGGATATATGTTTGACCAATTTTTAAAACATTTGTGTCCATGCTAGTAGATGCATTTGTCATAGTGTGAGTGCTAGTATGGGAGGCCAAATTAGGTATAACACTAATGACTTGCTAGGTGATTTTTGGTGTCAATTGAAAAGTTGATAAAAGTTGTGAAGTTGATGTCAATTGTGATGTAGAAGGCCCACAAGAAGAAGACTTTCCCTTGACTTATGATGATTTTGGATCAACTTGAGTTACCGCACGAGTATTGGTAGTGACCTAAATCTTTGTCATATTTTTGAGAAGCAAGGATTCATTAAAATAAACATGTACCAACCCTATCTTTGAAAATATTAATGAAGATCCACAAAGGAGAGGGGGGAGGATACTTAATATTCTCTTTTCATCATATACTTTAATGAGATTATAAACTAAATAAAAATGAGAAGTCTTGAAGGGTGTACTACAACCAACAACATTTCTAAAGACACAAAGGAAATACGCACAAATAAAAACATTCAAAAATTGGAAATAGGCACAAATGTTGAACTAGGGCAGAGACATCGACTTTCACAGATGTGGATCGATGGAGACATTGGTTCAGGGTCTGATAAAAAAATACAAAGTGAAGCGATAGTATAGGGCATATATGTTGCTCTACACAAACGTCATTTCAGGGCGCAAATGTCGATTCTCTATGGTTAGTAAATATTTTTTTTCCATCACTTAATTTTGTAAAATGATAGGTTTGACAAAAAAATGAATGCAAGATCACTAAAATCCACAGGAAAAAAATTTAAAAACATAAAAAATATGTTAAAACAATGTTAGAGTCATGACAAACTGAGTTACAAAACCTACAAACACAAATTTAAGTCTACTTAGGAAGAGACGTTAGTTCAGGGCTCAGAAGCCAGTCTGTGTAGGTGTCAATGGAGAAACTAATCTTAGGGTTTAATTTGTTTTTGCATGAAAAACTTGAGAAAAAGTTTAAAAAAACAAGAGACATGGGTCCCACTAGGCATACCAAAATGTATACATGTGAGTCCCACCTATATAGTCAAGCTCAAACAAGGTCAAACATTAGTTAAAAGGAATGGAAAACACATGGAATCAACACATACCTCTAATAGAGCCAAAATGGATGCACCAAAGATCATTTGATTTTATCTCTTATTGGAGAATGTGGATGTTTTTCTCCTAAACACAACAAATGATCCCCAAGGATATAAAATCTTGCTAAAATGATTATATGAAGCTAAAATACACTTAACAATAGAGATAATGACTCAAATGATGATGAAGAACTATGATCTAAAGATAGAAATGATGAGCTAAATCCAATATTTAAACTAACATGGATTCAAATATGATATGTAACACTAAGATTATGTTAACATGAAAAACTATGAAGTGCTTGAAATCAAACTATCATGATAATACTACAATGATAATGGATTTAAAACTAGCATGATAACTATAGAATGAAAAATATGGATGAAAATGAAAGGAATTAGGCTCCTATTTATAGATTTTTGGAGGGAAGTGGAGGGCTTGGATGAGGTGGATATTATGTGGAAGCCACATAAGGGCTGCATAAACAAAATTGGTTGGCCATGCAAAGGGAAAAGTTGTTCACACATGTGTGAGCAAATTTGAAAGAGATGGAGCATTTAATCTTGAAGACAAGGTGTAAGAGGGGAATGACTCAAGGTTTCTCACACATGTGTGAGAAAATTGGGGAAGAGGAAAGAGGGGACAAAGGTGTAGGAGTGTAGTTGGGCCATTTAAGGAATCCTAGTAATTAGTTTAATTAAGAGGGAATACAAAATTTAAGGGACATTTTTAGACATCTACAGTATGTACTAAAAGGAGAAAGATTCTTGTCAAAAAATACTAATGAAATGATAGGAAATTAATGTTTGTGTGCCTCTAGACTCAACATTGGTATATATTTGGCTCTACAAAGCATTGATGATAAGGATAAGTGCACGATTAATAAAATTATGGTTTTGATATCATGTTGAAGTAGTAATAGAATGAACGCAAAAACTGAAACTTTTACACATGAACATGCACATAGAAATCAATGCATATGCCTCTTCAACTTCCTCTTCACTGGTGATATTTCTCCCTTAACCTTAAATATTTTGTCATTAGGATTAATATCCTATGTTAACTCATTCTAATTAGGATATTTTAATGATATGGAAACATTATTTAGCTTGTTGTGGAAGACCTCATCATTGTGGAAAATAGTAATTTCACAATAAATTACACAAATTAAATTAAAATAATCCAAAAAAATTGTTATAACTTACTAGGGCTAGAAAATAACACTTACCCAAAAAATTATCTAATAAATGAGTATATTTGTAGCCTTGAAAGATACATTATTATAAACCATGATTTTATAATAAGTCACTCTATTACATTTCAATTCATATGAGTTTTAATTAAGTCTTCCTATGTGTTCTTGAAAAACCCAATAAAAATTAGGAAAAAATGAAACATTATTTTGGAGATATGTGCTTCCTAAATAATTTTGGTAAAAACCCGAAATCTACAAAAATCTCTTAATTCTAATCTAGATGATTTGAAATCTAGATTGAATGTGCTTCCTAAAATGATCGCCAAACTTGAGAAATTGACTAGCCTTTAAAGTTCCAATATCATGATCTAATACCACTTGATAAGAAATAAATTGTATAAAAGAGGAAGATACCATAAAATATGTCACCCTTGTGTTAAAGAGTTTTTTTATTACTTTTTTCTTCTTCTTCTCATGACTGAGATATAGTGTTGAGCAAGTTGTGGGCTTGGGTGAATCACTCTCTTTCAACTAAACCTTGGATAGTCTCCTTTAACCCTCTCACTGAACCACTCAATGTGTTTCTATTGTAGGATCGTCTTTCCAATCTTCCCATCCATTTCTAGGAAAATTCTCATTTTGAGGCCATCAACAACTCTATTTTTTTTATTTCTAAAGGTGGATGAGGCAATGACCACTATGGGTCTCTCTACCTTTTCTTGCATTTTGGTTGACATTGACATCTCCATATCACTTCCAAGGGATGTGGTTCTCATGGTTGGGGGTAGGTTGTATAATCAATCATTGGATTTGAGGGCTTGCACTTTTTTTATTTATTTATGGTGCTTCTCTATTGGTCACTTGGAAACTAATTATTCTCTCTTGTGGCATAAAGGCATTGACACATGGTAGAAAGATGTTAATGAGGAACATTTGATCATCTTGGGTTTTGAATCTTCCTCTAAAGATGCACCATAGGCTGATGATGACTCCCCTTTGGATGAAGCTCTTGTGACAAATCTAGATGATGCTCCTGCTGCAAATCTAGCTTTTACATTCCTTGTTGATCCTACTCCTCCTACTATTTCTAGTGAATCCCCCTCTATCCATGTGGAACCTTCTTCATCCGTTGCTCCCGTTCTACTCCAATATTCGGTTGATGATGTACAACTTTCTCATCACTCTGCCCCTTGTAGTAACAAATTTTCAAATAGAGTTTCACCACTTTTCCCCCTTGTGGTAGGGATCCTAGTGATAATATCACCTAGACGGTGGTCAGAAGGCATAGAAAAATTGGTTCTTTAGCTTATTTCTCTACCAATAACATTGATAAATATTGTTTAATATAAGATTAAATTTTTTTATCTAATTCATAAGGATTTTTAATGAGCATATTGTTGTTAAACTTAATCATTTCCTTTCATGGGAAACTTTTTTTTGTACATGTTTAAAGAGACTAATAGGTGGTAACACTATTTCAATAAGAGGGATCTATTAGTCTTTCTTGATATGCAAAACCATCTACTAAATGATGGGTAGATTTATGATAGTGGTCCATAAGACAAAATATCCTGGAGGCCCTCATAAGTCTAGAGCCAAATTGGGCTTGTAAACACCTAAATTAACACATAGCTAACTAAATTTAGTTATACCTTATCTTAGCCATGTGATAAGAATGACCCTAATCACATGTTAAGAATATCCCTTTAAAATAAATTGATTTAGGTTAAATAATCCCAAAATCACATGTGATAAGAATGTCATTTTCAAATAAGTATTAATTCAAAATTGGCCACCTCTTTAAGATGTGCAACTAGACAAATATTGCCTTTTTTAAAGACCAAATATTTTCTCCCAAGATACAATTTTAAAATATCTCACCACTTTCCTATGTATAATCTTCATTGTTGATCTTCTTATCCGATTAATTCCATTTTGATACATGTCCAATCTCTCTTTCTTGAGAGATCTAATCCATTGTGAGCACTCCATTCCTCACACCTAGCTCTTACACCTCATGGGACACTTTTCAGATAACTTTAAATTTGGTCTATTCCTTCATCTTCACCCTTTCTTTCTCTCTTCGAAAATATATATATTGAAAGCTTCTCAATTCATTTAGGTATACATCTTCCTTATAACATTTTGTTGTCCATTTGATCAATAATAGTTTAATGGGAAACAACATTGGATTTATCAACACATCATAATGGTCATTATAAGGTTTAGATATATTTAAGTAGTCTTGATTTAATGCTATTTTGAATTATTTAATTTGCAAAGAATATATTTTGGCTGGCCTGCTATATTTCCATAGAATAATCATTGTATACGATGTATTTTTTTTGCACTCATGATAAATATACACAAAACCCTCATAGTTATGTATGAGAGCTTGTGTTGAAGTCAAATAGCACATACATAGTAATAAATCCATCGTATTCAAATAAAATATACCTTACATACTTCTGAGTGTTTAGTATACACATAAATATCCATTATATACACCCACATGGATATACCCAAAGTCTCTCTCTTGCATGTATATGCAGTCTTTATTGCCTTAAATCTTCTTGTCATCTATTTATTTTCTTTTTATATAAGCCTTTTACCCCTAGTTATTGAGTGGCTAGGGTCTCCATCCAAATTTTATTCAGCCCCACTCCTCATTCCATCAACTAGTCACATTGGAATAATCTCTAAACCTCTTTTATTTTTTAAATCCCTTCTAGGCCTTGGGTCATAGGGAAAATGAGGGGCTCTGACACTAACCAACAATTGGTTACAATATTTTTAGCTCTCATTCACCTAGGGGATTCTTTGTGACAATTATCACCCAATTCCCTCTACTTGCTCCTAGTCACACGAGGGCTAGGTGATAGCACCTTGGGGCTAAAGGATACCATTTCCTTTGTGCTCTTTAAAGATGATATGTACCAAAAATGCCATTATTTTTCATTTACTAATTAGATATTCAATTTTTTATAAGTGTTGGAAAAATGGTTTTGAGCACTACAAAGTGAAGTAATCCATTTTTATGTTGTTAGCCTCCATCATTAAGTAAAATTACTTAAAATTCATGTTTAATTTACAAACTTTAGAAGCTTGTAATTTTTGCAACAAACACACATTTCACCAATTTATTTTTATTTATATAAAAAATTGCAATAAATCTATTGGTGTAGTATATGCTTTTGACCTCTTAGTATTTTTAAGATTTTATATTTGATCAGTTGAATGCAAAATATAATTGATCAAAGATCAAAACTAAAAGATACTAATATTGTGGTGTTATAGAGCGTCCTTTTGAAGACTTATTGAGATCTTTTTTTTTTTGGGTGTCTTCTTTTCTTGTATTCATTTTTTGTCCATGTTGGTTAAAGAGACTAATAAGTGAGTAATAAATCACTCCCTCATTTTAATTTTAAATTAAATGTTTCTTTTTATTTTAAAGGTTCACTCATATATGCTTTCCCCTCACACTCTAGGGTGATCTTGAGGATAAAAATAAGTTATATCTTGTTTTCTTTATTTTGAGAGTCACTCCTAGGGATTTCATCACCCCAAGGGATGAATTAAAGTATATTTTTCAATGAGGTATATAAAGGAGAAATAGTATAATTAGTACTTTATAAAAGGAGCCATTGTCATCTATGATAGATCTTTGAAACTCCCAATCCATCGAGACTTGTTAGGTGAAGAGATGAGGATATACCATCCTTATATCTTGCATGTATATATGTAGTGAACTTCCACATAGTAGCATATGACCTATCAATCATCTTATAGTGTTGTGCAAGGGAAGCACCTCACCTCTTGTTGAGATAAAATTCACCTTGGGAAAAGCCCTTTACTTACCTTGGTAAAGAATTCCATGAAATGCAACAATCCCAACAATCTTTCATATCAATAGATGGTATTATACTTTGGTTGTGGTCCCACACTAGGAGTCAATACCAATTGAATAATTTTAGGATAATTCTTGGGTCTTCTCTATTTTTTATTTTTAGTTTAGTAATTTTCGAATTAAAGCCAAATTGAACCTCATCCTTTGATCCATATATTTTTTTTAATCTTTTTTTAAATTTTTTTTGTGTAATCTTTCAAAAGAAAAAATCCAAATAAAAAAATATGTTCTCTTTATTTGGAGAACTTAGGATTTTCCTCTTGCTAAGTACTAGGTTTCCATAATCTCCTAGTAAACATTTGCATCTAAGAACGCCATCCTAGATCATCATTCCTTAACATCGGTATCGACTAGTCAAATTAGTCCTATTTTAGGATCACATGCCAATATATGTATTCTGATATAAGTCTAGGACACATTTAACACGCTCTCTCTTAGGATTCATCCATAAACCTATCATTTCAATCCACATACCCTAATTCATATCCATCTCATACCCTTATTTTAATCCTAGTTATGCATCATCACATGTATCCCATCCATAGGCATCCATCATATATCATCATTTTTTCTACAAAGTAGTTTAATATATTCATAGATATTTATATTCCAGCTATATATTATAATTCTCATACACATCCTAGGTTAAAAAAATCATAACCTCCACACATATCCACATCCTAAGCCTATACACCATTAATTACATTCTAAGTCCACATCCTCAATATCTTAAGCTAGGTCACCATCCATAGTGTTTTCATCGCTTCTATCATACCATCAATTTATATCATCCTCATACACATCCATATATTACATCTAGACTATACTATACCATGCCATCATCCACATCATAACATAGAATCCTTTTTTCATCATTGCATACATCCAAAATCATAATATTAGACTAATATCTCACCTTACCATAATATACAATCATTTCTTCTATATCCCATGTTGACATCCTCATACTCACATAACCACTTAATCATATCCAGCCTTACAATCACCATCCTTATTTACCTATACATCCATAACATGATTTATCTCTCATATCATATCATACTATGTATGTCTATTATTATAGGTTTCCACCATCGTCTATATTCATACTATACTTTTATCCTAGGTTTACACAATTATCTATATCCATGTCATAATATTGTCTTACCCAACATTCCCCATCACATGCATACACTAATGTAATTTTTTATTTTCAACCCAACATCACATTTATCCTAACCCCATATTAGGTTCAACCCCATCATTCACATATGCAATATTATTTTGTATTCTATAACTATTATATCTCATAAAATGATCCATTTACATCACCAAATTTAATCTTCATCATTATCATATATACATAAAAATAATCACATATATATCAATCAAATCATATAGAAAATTAATTCACATTATCACCATCGTCATCTGTTTTAATCTAAAGTCAAACTACCTTTAGAAATCAAGAATTCATATCCTATTGTATCAGTAATTATTGTGTTCTTAAAAAATTGCATATCTAAAGTAGGAAATCAATTGACAAAATAAATCATCCCATCACCTTGGACAAAATTAGCTTAGGAATTTTGACTATCCTAAAGTAGTTAGCCTAAGAATCCATGTTGGTCTTTCTTGAAAACTTTTACTATCTCAAGTACGAAAGATTTGAATAACTGATCAATTCCTATATGTCTTGAATTAGAAGGTTCCTTTGATCTAGATACCCTCAATGCTCATCATATATCCTTAATATTAATTAATTTATCTTCCAACCTATGATAAATATCATAAGTATTCACCATCAAATTTAGCCAAAATATTTTTTTTCATCTTTATCCTTAGTAATCTAATATTGTCAAAAAATTTAACAAGAAACAATTATCTAAGAATCCAAAATAAGTCAAAAATTTTCAAGGAAAACTAAAAATATAAAAAAACCAAACATCCAAATTATCTATAAGTTCAAAAATCCAAGGATCTAATTCAAACAATGGATCCATATCCCACAAAAGAAAATCCAAAATTCATAATCAAACAAGGCTAAAATTGTAATGTAAACCAAGCACTATGAGCCCCTTAAATAATATTATTTGCTTATAGCAAGCCAATCAAATATCAAATTTATAACATTGTTAGTCTTGTATGACCCCTATGATGATAATGGTAGATCAACGAAAATATGACCCTTATGAATATAAAACCATATATGTATTACCTTCATAAAGTTTACAATGTGATACCCTTCCATGTGTTTACAATTATGTTATGTAATGAGGAACTTTATAGGACATTGATGGACTTTTCATGATGCTTTGATGTTTTAGGACTTGATGTTGACATCATTTGATGACCTATGCGTATGGTGGATACATTTATGTTTCTAGGATCGTTACTTATAATTTAGTTATGATTATGATCTACAATGATTATGTTTTATGATAATGATGTATTTTTATGGACTAACCTATGATTCAAGTGATGCTTTTGAGGATGGCTTAGGATATTGATATACTTTATGTTATAGATTTGAGTTGATCCTCACTATGATGTGTTTCTGTGAAGAGGGGTGATATTGTATTACTCATTCGTGAGAGGCATGCGATGTAATGATTCCCTCTTCAATGATTTATATTGATTGACATATTATATATGTGCCTATGTATATATGTTATTGTCTTGAGCAGTTGATTTGTGCAGGTACCAAACATTGACTCTACGTGGCTACATAGGTATGAGTGTTCCTTAATAATCCTTGATGATTGTTGAAAAACTGGAGATAGCACAAAGGTCCATTGGTCCTAGACTTGTCATTTTTTTGCTTAAGGGATGATCTTGATCCCGATTCACCCTATCAGATTGTTAGGATGAAATTTTTTGATTCAGTTGTTTCCTTGGCTGTGTTTTGGTTTGTGTTTGAGGGTGATGATGCATTTATTATGAATTAATTTATTACTATTTATTTGTGCTTTAAGGACATACAATTTTTATTGTTTATTTTATTATTAATTATTATTATTTTAAAATACTATTTCCCCCTTAATATTTTCATCCTATTTTGATAATTTTATTTATTATCTTATTTCTATGCTATGATTGTAATTATTGTGTGGATTAACCTATTATTTTGGAGGTGAGTATATATTTATTTGCGTTATTATAAATTAGTAATAATACTTATTTATTGAGTGGGTAAAGATAATTGTAAAACATTAATAAATGGATTATTAAATAAATTCTTGTAGTTTATTGTTGGTTGGGAATTGGTTACTTTCCTATACAAGTTTTGGGAAACCTTTATGAATTGATTTTTATTTTATTTTTTGGATGGTTGCTGGAGTTTTTGTGAAGGATTATTCTATGAGATTTTTCAAGGAGAGATTGGATTGCATTTGACTTTGGATTACTTGAGGATTTTTCTTGGATTTACATTGTTGTGCATTGAAATTCTTGGGCTTCATCTTATCTCCTTCATCTTCTTCCTTTCTGCCATGTTTCTTTGTGGGAACTAACATAGGTTTTGAATCTATCCTATTTGTTTATTTTCTATTTATTTTGAAATAAAAAATGGTGTTTTTATATCATCTGTTATCTGCACGTTGATTGACATTTGAAATTTGAAAGAGATGCTTTTAATTTGTTCATTAAACTCCTCGTTCTTTCCTAGTTTATAAGGGGTTATTTTAGGAGATTTTAATTTTTTTTCTATTCTTGTATTTAGGAATTAATTTGGTTTTATTTTTTAAGTGAAATAGGGGGTTTTCAAATGGGTCTATTTCTGATTTCACTTCCAAGCCACGGTTGGTGTCATGTAGAGTGTCCAACTTGGCCCTATCCAAAAGTGCAATCTCACAGTGAATTGCACAAGTTGTTGTTGCTAATGCACAATTTTAGAGTGTAAATGCACAACCAAAAGTGATTTATGCATAGTAAGATGATGTATATGTGCAAAAAAAATTAACATAAGCACACTTGTGATTTTTTTTTGTTTGGTTGGATTTTTGGTTCATGGGGGGTCCTATTGTATCCCAAAGGCTTGGGTTGAGTTTTGTACTCTGTAATATCTTTGTTTTGGGTCTATATGGCTAGTATTGAGTTGATTTGATAATCATGTTAATTTTACTATAAATCATAAATCTATTCTTCCTATTTTGATATTACGACTTGCATATGTGATGAGGCTTGTGAAAGTTCCTATTTTAGTTTCATATGATCCTATTTGATGTTATAGCTTCATGATGATGCTATTCATGTTGATATGAGGTGATTATGCTCTTTTTATATTGTTTTGAGAATAGGGTGGGATATATAGATGCATTTTGGGTTGATTGGTTCTTAATGGTGCACGGGGCCCAAAGTGGCTACCAAGGTAACCCATTGATGAGTAGATTAATCAACTGATAAATTAATAAATGAATTGGGGTAAACACATTAAAAAATAATAATTATGATGCCTCACCCATACCTTGATTACTTGTTCATACTAAGGATGGGAATGAGATGATGCATGTCCATCCATGGGATGTATCGAGATGACATGTTCAAACTTCCTTGTCTTCACGAAAGGAATTTTTGATTCCACATGAGTTCTCACTTGGGGGTCGGGGTCTAAAGAGACTATGAGGGTAACTTAGGATGGAGGAAAAGGTGATTAAACTTTTCCTACATGGATTCTAGAATCCCCTCCATCGGATTTTTGGTTAGCCTCTAGAAATGTTTGTATTTCCTTTGTGACTTTAGAGGTTTGGTCATAACCATGTTCTTTTTTTTGGCTTTCTTGTGTATTGGCCCTTATGTCCATGTCCTTAGCACGATGCAATGGGCCTCAGGGTTCTACATGGTTGGGTGGTTGTGATCTTCCTACATCAAGGTTTTGTGGACTGTTAGTGAGTGTAGGATGGATCTTATTTTAAAGATCTTTATTCATATTTCTTGGTGATCTTCATTTTCATATTGTATCATGTCATGTATCATTGATTATTTGTATATGATATTGTAATATTACACTCCATGAGGAGAATGATATAGTTGTAATTATATAATAAATAGATTATTGAAAGGATATTTTAGGGTTAGATCGATGTTGGTATCAACTATCAACATGAGATTTTATGATATCATTGCAACGTTGGAAAATGAATTAAGAACATTAAAAATTGTTGTTTAAAATAATCATATTTATAATGTTGATGATGTTCATAATAAATGAGATGTATTTCATTATTGTTTTAGTAAGTTATATATATTGTAGATGTGTTTAGTAGCAACATTATGGAACCTAGATTAGTGTTATAGATTAATTTATATTCATGGTTTCTTATGAATGTAATTATGGTGTGGCATTATATCTCTAATTCATATTTTATAGTGAGTAAATGAAACCATAATGCATAGACAAAGATATTTTTGTACTTAAAACATTTCTATGTTAGTTCAATGGTTTAGTTTTCATCCTCTTGGGTTCCTTAGTGGGGCGTTACTGATGGTATCCAACACATGTTTCAACACTGGGAACTCTAGGACTCGTGTGCCCATTATGTATTTTCATAAGCATCCTTGGATCACGTCCATTGAGTCTTATATATTTCTTGGTTTCTTACCTTATGTTTGTGTTATAATGCTTATGTTTTGTAATTATGAAAATTATACTTTTATATCCTTTCATTCCCTAGCTTCTCATTTTAGAACTTGTCTTACCTTATTTTATGTTTCATGCTCAGGAAGGATGCCTCGCCAGGGTAGAGATTGGGGTCGAGGTAGGGGTAGAGGTAATTATCATAGTCCACCACTAAGCTCTCACCATTAGGGTTCCTAGGAGGAGTATCAGGAAGAACAACATCATGAGGATCAAAGTGAGGAGAGAAGAGAATATCAAAGTGGGAATTAGAATGATAAATCAAAACGTGCTTAGAGGTGCCATATTTTATAAGATATTATAAACCGTTTAGAGCCTAGACAAGATAGGGTGTAGTAGGTACAGTCCCACCATTCTCTACATGAGGAGAGGTAGACGACTCAAATTCCTAGGAGGAAGGACTTAGGAACAAAAGAGGATTATATTTAGCCAACCATATAAGGGATCTTCTTAAGTCCCAACTGATGTGGATAGAAGTATTGTTGCTGCTACATAACCAGCTTGGCCCTGCTCTGAGATATTTCTCCTAGATCTCTTAGGGTGTTCATAACCCTAACTAAGGTAATTCACTATCAACTTTACCTCCTCTTCAAGACTCAATCCCCATCGAAATGCTATTCAACTTCTCCTCACTGAACCTACACAAATAGATTCATTCAACCAATGTTTTCATAACATTGTTCTCATTCTCTCCCCTACTCGAACTATCACCGCGCTCGCCTAGGGTTAGACCTCCATACTTGCTATTGTTGCTTCTCCTACAGAAAACAAAAAGGAAACTACGTACAAGGGCTCCTCTCAAGTTCCATCCCAACACATGACTCTCACCATGGATTCAGGAATCTCGAGGGGCCATTACTGCTTACAACCCAAAATGGGTAAAGAACTAACAACTTACAAAACAAAAAATAAAGTAACTAAGCTACTTGCATGCAAAAAGAACCATAAAGAAACTTGATGTCCACTAAACACACAGTCTGCAACTTCTCATTACTGGAAACAAAACAAAACAGTACAATAATCTGTAAATCTCTAACATTCCTGTAGCTTCTCCTCTTCTTCAATCTCTATTCCCTAGATCTCTAAAATGAAGGCTTGGGATGTTATTAATAACCATCCTCTCATTGGAAACAACCCTAACTGCCCACATATTCACAAGCATCTCTTCAGGAACCGTTACAACTACCCATACTGTCCATAAAAGACAAGATTCTCTTTTCACGGGCTGTTACGAGTGAATTTACTGAGCAACAGTAATGCAAAACGAGCCCTAGTCTAAATCAGTGCCAGTGTTAACCGACCAGCAGAATTGACCAACAACGTTAACTGACCACCAGTGATACCGAGCAGCTTATCCAAAGTTCCTGATGCCTTGGTTGGATTTCCAGAGGCTTATAAACTACCTCACACACACCACTAAAAGAAACCAACTAAGAAACCTATCTAGACATGGATTGATCTAGTCATATCCATCTTAGGGAGATAAAACAAATCACCTTCTAAGGTCCACACAAACTCTCCTCACTTGGCTAGAGTCAGTACATGCCAGAAATAAAGAGCTAAGGGTTTGAGTTAGGTGTGCTCCTGCACCATACTCCCCCAGACAAAAGAAAGGTTAATCCATCCTTGGATTGAGCATGTTTGGATCAATGCCCAACCTCTTGAAGTCTATTTCTCTAATCCAAGTAGC
>MU224796.1:1166491-1205248 GCA_018584345.1 Thuja plicata | reverse complement strand
TCGACCTTATAAAGGTGAACAAACCCTAAAACTAAAAGCTAGGTTGCGCAATATAATTAATATAAAGTATTAATTATATGCACCTAAGAGAAAGCATAAGCAAAAAAGAGTAATAATACTCTAACAATGGTTGCTAGAGTTTTTGAAAAGGAATATTTTCTAAGATTTTTCAAGTAGAGATTAGATTTCATTTGGAGAGAATTTTGATTGTTCTTTGAGGAGATTTGATTTTGGGATTTCCTTAGATTTATTATAGAGTGAGATTTGGAATTGGATTGGAGTGCATTTCACTTTGGATTGCTTGAAGTTGGTTCTTGGATTTTTTGTTGTGCATTGGAATTCTTGGGTTGCATCTTATCTCCTTCATCTTCTTCCTTTCTTCTTTGCTTCTTCACATGACTTGAGGTATGGTTTGAATTCGTCTTGTTTGTTTCTTGTCTATTTCTTTTGGAACATAAATTATGTGTGCATACCATTTTTATCTACTTTTTATTGGCATTTGAATTCTGAAAGAGATGCATTGAATTTGTTTATCAACCCCCTCTTTCTTTCTTTATTTTTTAAAGGGTTATTTTAGGATATTGTTATTGTTTTTTCTATTACTCTATTTAGGGATTAATTTGGTTGAATTTCTAAAAGAGAAACATAGAGTTCTCAAATGGGTTTCTATTAGATTTTTCTTCTAGGGCCAAATTAATGTTGTATAGAGTGTCCAAGTTGGCCCTATTCAAAAGTGCAGTCTCATAGTGAACTACATAAGTTGTGTTGTAAATGGACAATTTCAGAGTGTGAATGCATAGAAAAAAAAAGTGATATATGCACAACAAGATGATGTATATATACAACAAGAAGTGACATAAGTGTGGTTTTGTGTTTTTTCTTTGTTTCATTGGGTTTTTCATTCATGGGTGTCCCTATGTATCACAGAAGCTTGGGTTGAGTTTTGTATTCTATAATATCTTTGTTTTGGGTCTATATGGTATCCCATTAATGAGTCTATTAATCAAGTGATAGCTAATAAATGAGCTAGGGTAAACACATTAAAGAAGATAATTATTATACCTCTCCCATGCCTTGAGTGCTTGTTTAGACTATGCATGGGAATGAGATGATGGTTGTCTGTCCATGGGATGTACCGAGATGGCATGATCAAAATTCCTTGTCTTCATGAAAGGATTGTTTAATTCACAAGAGTTCTCACTTGGGGGTTTGGGTTAGAGAGATTTCCAAGGTAAATCGGGATTGAGGACTATGTGATGACACTCTTCCTACATCTATTCTAGAATCCCCTCCATTGGATTTATGTTTAGCCTATTGTAGTCCTTATGTTTCCTTTGTGTCTTTGGAGCTTTGGTCATAACCATGTTCTTTTCTTTGTATTTGTTGTGTGTGGGGCCTCGTGTGTATCTCCTTAGCATGGTGGGGTGGGCCTCATGGTTCCATATGGTCAGGTGGTTGCAGTCTTCCTCCATTAAGGTTCGGTGAACTATTCGTGAGCGTGGGATGGATTCTATTTTCAGTATCTTTATTCATGTTGCTTGGTGATCTTGATTTGTATATTGTATCATGTCATGTATCATTGATTATTTTTATCAAATATTGTAATAGTACACTCCATGAGGAGAATGATGTAATTGAAATTATGTAATAAATGGATTATTGAAAGGATAGTTTAGAGTTATATTGTTGGTATCAACTATCAATATGAGATTTTATGATATCATTGCAATGTTGGAAAATAAATTAGGAACATTTGTAATTGGTGTTTAAAATGAGCCTAGTTATAATGGTAATGACGTTCATAATAAATGAGATGTATCTCATTATTGTTTTAGTAAGTTAGATATATTATAGATGTGTTTCTTAGTAGTAACGTTATGGAACCCATAAAGGACACAACTAAGTGTAATGGATTCTTTTCTATTTTTGTTTTCTTATGAATGTATTTATGGTGTGTCATAATATCTTTAATTCAACATTCATAGTCAGTAAATAAGATCATAATGTATAGACGAAGATGTTTTTGTACTTCAAAAATTGCTATGTTAGTTTAGTGGTTTAGTTTTCATCCTCTTGAGTTCGTTAGCAGTGTGTTACATACCACCTAATCACCCATACATATACCCTCCATACCAAGAACCCTCAAGCACTAGTCATCCATCCATCTACTCTCAACATCAAAAAACAACAATCCTTAGTCTCATATCCATGTACCCCTAACTCCAAGATCAAATAAGCTTTAATCGCTCTTTCATCAATCCTCAAAATCAATAACTAGTTAGCACAAGCTATACCATTAATCTCAAATAAATATCCATTTATAATCTTTTTTCTACCTTTGATAGAGGAAACCCATATTTCATTTGACACTTCTTCAACACCTATCCATCACCATCCCCAATTAATATCTCAATTTTTTCATCCCTATCACCAAACTACAAACATCTTATATCCCCCACTTCGCATCCTAATCCTTCATCCACTAAACTATTGCAATTACTCCATACCAATTAAAAAATTGATCTAATAAAGACACTTTTTAGAGACGCTCTCCAAGGATTATTAATAAAGGATCATAAATATGCATGTACACAAAAATCTACACAATGTTGATATATCACACATTCACATCCATTCTCTTTCATCCCATCTCCCAAATCTCCCAAATTCCTCCAACCCCTCAAACCTATCAAATCCTCTATCTAGAAACATCCAACATATTTTCCCAATCCATGCACACAACTTAAAGAGTCTCTCTAAGTACTATTTATGGGAAAAATACAACTCCCTTGTCACATCATCTAAATAAATTTGCATGTGTCAAGGAATTGGTCAAAAGGATGCCCAAATGTCCCTTATCCTATAACAAGATCATATATATGGGAAAGATACTTTAGGTGAAACACCCACATGCACTCCATAAAAAAATGATGTCCATGATAATATAATCCTTGATCAAGATTATATTTCCAATTATAACATCAATGATAATCTAATATTTGATCAATATATTGTTTCTTATTGTGAAATTTATGATAATCTAATATTTGATCAAGATTCTATTTATGATTATGATATCCAAGACAGTTCAATCTTTGATCAGGATATCCAAGATGAATCCCTCATTCACTTTTATACCATCCATGACCACACGATTGAATACATTTCTACCTATAATCTAACCACCTCTATTCATCAAGATGTGACATTTACATCCACAGACACATACCTAATCAAACGAAGGCATGGATCAATCAAATAGGTTAATAAAGAAGCTACTAAAAATCACATCAACATCCCAAATGATCAACATACAACAAACATGACCACGGATAAAGCTCTTGTATCCTATAAACTAGGATCATCTACTTTTGTCAAAATGTGATTTCTTGTAGATGAGAAAGTACATATGATGGTTTATAGACACAATGATGGGTTAGAATCTTTCCTACAAAACAAAAAGTATCCCATCACGAAAAATATGTCAAAGCACACAGTATGAAGGAAAAATATTACGTGTACATGAACAAGAAGTTTTAGAACAAACACACTTTTATATGAATCCCAAATACCAAGCTCTTTTTTATTCATTAAAAACAAAATCTAATGATGTTAGTAGAGGGGGGAACTTTATCCAATACAACCATCAAAATAGGGGCCATATGTACTCCTTACTATAGGATTTCTACAAACACTCCTTCCATCCACATCATAAAATCTCATTACCAATTCCTTATAACTCACCCTTGAGACCAATGAAAACAAAAAAAATTATAAAGAAAATATCAAATTAAAAAATTAGAAGCCATTAAATTCATACATCCAAGTGGACAGATTGGAGAAAACAAATTCAATATTAAAATATTTCCAATCAAAATGTGCAACCACAAGGAAAAAGGCCTCCCACATGTAACAAGTATCTACCTCCTTCAAAATGGTCATTGATCCCATCATGTAAGACATAAAAATGTTGGTTCCAAACAAAATCTTAATCCAAAATCTAAACTAAGTCATCCACTATCCAATTTTGGCAAGTAAAAAGTCTTACATATAGAATGAAAAATAATCCATCCACATCTAGCATCCCTTAGAACAATCCAACATCTCACTGAAAATCCAAAAATCCTACTTCAAAAATCCACAATGTCTTGATAGCAAGATTTTATCATAAGAACTCTCATGGCACTCTATCACAATGCACATATTTGGATAAGACCAACCCCAATATAAAATAGAATCACAATAACATCCATAGAATATATACAAAGTGCCATGATACTAACAAGGTAACCCATTTATTTAGGTCACTATTGGCATATCATGACACTAGAACCAAAAAATTTAAAGGTCATCTAAACATCAATATCATCCATAAAACATAAAAAAAATTCAAAAATTCACAAAAAATAGCAAAGCTCAAAATAATATGTGACCCAACAGTGAAAATAACTTTTTGTGGTATCTTGAGCAAGTACTAGAATGAAAACATGGCAAACATGTGGCATGTGTAAGATCAATTATCTATGTGTACAATTACACTTGGGGACAAGTTATTTCAACTACCATATCTTTAATGATTAAATTGCCACCCATTCCATCCATATCATTTTCTATCATTTTCCCTACACACCTTGACCTTGATAAGGACTTAGGAACAAAATTAAAATATGATTTGGAAAACTTTTGACATGCCCATTCTTTGGTCACGCACCATCTACTATAATGCCATTGGTTATTATCCATTCTCCTTCTATACCCATCTCTCCATCTCCTTTCATCCATATTCTCCTATGTCCTTTTATCCTTCATCCACAAGTTCTCCTATTCATTTTTTAGACCATACATGTGTTCTTCAAATCCACCTATCCTCTTGAGGGGGCATACCAAACTTCCCCCTCATGATCATTCGTTATCTGTCCAATAACTAGGGTATCATGTCACTAGTCCTCATCTCTTCCTACCTACTATATTTTATTATCCTTTGATACATAATGTTATATCAAAGATTTGAAAAATGTAGACACCTAAATTAGCTCATACCCTACTACGTCTAACATTAATCTATTATCCAATTAAATAATTAAAATTATTTCATCATTTAATTTATCCATGGTCTTGATAAAATAAATTTTATTTAATTAAGTTCAAATCTTCATCGTTGCTCCCCTCCTTAATTAAATGAATTTATATTTATTTAATTAAATCAACCTTATCCCCCAAAATTTTCAATTAAATCAACTAATTAGACTCATTAATCCCCAAGAATGTGCACATGTGATGAGAATGTGCAAGAAGAGAAATCTTGTCAATTTTAGGAATCAAATCTTGACTCCCAAGATACCTTTCTTTAAATATCCCACCAAATCTTATCCATCCATTCTCGTATCCTTATGTTGTTCATTTTCTATCAATACACTTTAGTCATGCTATTGTGTTGCTAGTCTAACAATCAACCCATTCCATCTATCACCACATTCATAATTTTTTAAGTTTGCATGTATTTGGTTTGGAGTAGTCTTTATTTGATGTTATTTCCAAATATTTCATTTGCATATAATGGGAGGCTCTTTCATATAGAATGTGGTGGTAAAAAGGGATTCAAATATGTGTTTGTTAGATCTATATTTTTTTTCTTTTACCAAAGTTTTGGGATAAATTTAGTAGAAAATGATTGACCCCTTATACAAAATTTCAATGAGCTCACATTAATTTTTTTTTTTTTAATTCCAATCTTATTATCTTTGTTTGTATGAAATTTGCCCCTATAATATTATCTTATCATGATTCACATGTCTTAGTTTGAAAAATCACTAAAGTCATCTTTTCAAAGGATAAAAATTTAGAGTTCCCTTGTTGATTCTACTAAATAATTATTTTAATATTTTTTACTATCTACACATTAAAAAAATGTATCAGTTTAGTACTATTTGAGGATAGATGTCACAATGCGATTTACAATCAATGTGAAGATGGTATGATTATGGACTTCATTTTTTTATATTTTTGGAGCATGTTTATTTGTGAATCAAATGCATGTTTTTAATACTAGTGTGGTTTAATGGAGTTTTGATAATATTTGTTGAAAAGAAGACTTCAAGCGCAAGTCCTAATGATTAGGGTCAAGTTCTCCATGACCACTTGCTAACTGGGCCAACTTTATAAATTTGTATAGATATATGAATACAACATGCACATATGTGAGAAACTGCTAAAATTTTCCAATAGCCTTTGAATTATAAATTAGGGAACAAATTGTCAATTCTCAAGAGTTCCCACATAGCATTATTTTGACTATTCCTAATACATTAGTCATTTGGATGCAAATTATTTTACTATACCCATAATGGAAATATGGCAACCTTGTGTTGTTTATTTTAAATGTTCATGATAGTTGTTACCAACTACTAATAAAAATGCGATGAAATTTGACAAATCATAAATCTCAAGCCACCACTTGGAAGAGCATTAATTGATATTGGAGACATTGATCATTAGAGGCTCTCACTCACCGTTATCTTCTAGGCTTGGTATTTGGTAGAGTTGAGCGTCTTTCCAAGCTTCAACTACAAATAATATACCCCTATACAAGATTGTGTGCATGGATCCCTTTGGAGGGATGAGGAGGATCATCTACATGCAAATCTTAAATTATTGGCCAATTTGATCAACAATGTACTCTACCGTTGTTACTATGCGCTAAGTAAAATAGCCTCCATTACTATACAAAAATGTTTATGCATTTCTTTATTATTTTTGAACTTGAGAATTGCACTCTTTATTATTTATTATCTACGCTCTTGATCCTTGCAAGCTTGTAATGTTTAGTCAACCTTGATTAATTTTCTTTCTCATATTTGGCGTTTTAAAGCTTGGAGGTCTAGGAAGATTGTTTGATGGACCCTAAAGCATCTCATGTCAAGTTTTATAATAAGTTTGTGGTTGAGATCTTAAAGCCATGAATTTGTGGACCATGATGAACCTAGACTTGTTCAATCAATCAAAATGTATCTACCTTTTATCTTCTAAGGAAATTTCAAATTGGTTTAAGAATCAATAAAACTTAATATAGCTTGCCATATTGAACCACAATACATGTCATAATCAAGCCGCATGTTAAACCTTAATCCACCTATAAATGTAGGCACCATGGACTTCTAATTGATTTTTCAAACTTCAAACATTTTCTCGATTTTAATTCATATTGAAAATTTACTTTAGAATTTGCACAACCCATACCTTGTGACAATTATTCTTAGTACTCGTGGTGTTCACCAACAAGTCCCATTAAAGATGTCATGAGATTTCACAATCCATAAAACCCAATATCTTACACTAATAAAACATCAATATACATCAAAATATTGATAATCAAGGTTTGGTGCTACAAACATAACCTTATAAAATGAGATTTGACAATTTATAACCTTAAGGCCTAACATTTGAAAATCTTAAATCTCATAGGTCAAGTGTTTGGAAAGTTTGTAAATTTCAAAAACCAATGATATGCACCTAAGCAAGAGCGCGTGTGTTTTCCTTTGGAAGCAGAAGAATCATCTATACAAAATCTAATACTAAATACTTAAATCAACTATGTACTCCATCCTTGACACAATGCATTGTGAAAAGGGGCTTCCATTATTGTAGAAAAAATAGTTGTGAATTTCTTTGTAATTTTTAAATTAAGAATTGCACTTATTGTAAATACCTACTGGTTTGACATTTCATATGTCACCTACAGATTTGTAAGAACCAATCAAGCTTGATGAAGTCAATTTCTTGCATTCAACATTGTTTTATCGTAGAGATCCAAGGAAACTATTGAATGGAGTTCAAAAGATCTTGATTAAAATTTTATATCAAGTCCACATGATATCTCAAAACCATAATCGACCCTAACTCATTCAATCGATTAGATTGTACCTAATTCCTTGCCTCCAATGAACTCGCAAATTGGTTGAAGGATCAATAAAACTTGATAGAACTTGCCATGTCTATTATGGGTCCCCCTGGATAATTATTTGTTGCTACTAAGGTACATGTTAATCAACCTAAAAATGCAAGCCCATGAACTACAAATTGATATTTTAAACTCTAAACTTCAGCAAAGTTTTAATTAATTAATTTTATTTTATTGAGAAAAAACATACACAAATCATCCCTTTAGTCAAAGTAACAAAATAAATCTTTTGTGCCACATGAGACTTCAGAAACTAATGGCCTTAATTTCAAACACACTAATTCTTTTTCCAACAATTTTAGCTGTTTTCCAAATTTTCATTCTTCTTTCTTGATCTCATCAAATAATTTTGATTTTTCTTCTCTTTATTTTTTGTTTAAATATTCTCCAATTTTTTTTTAAGATTCTTAATTTCACATAAATTATTCACATCTTTCTTTTCCAAACTCTTTTAAATCTGTCGTCAATTTGTAAATTCCATTTCTTAATTTTCAGCACTTCTTCCTCGAAAACATATTTTTCCTCTTTATCTACCCACTTTTGAAGTGGGCTAGTAACTTTTCTGCTAGTGTGTTGTTTATGGTCTTTTTTTGACCCTATTGTAAACGGCTTTTCTGGTCTATCTTTGTAAGGGCCAGCACCCTTGTTTTTGCTGTTTGTGAGCTGTTGATCTCTATTGACACCTTTAGCCTGTGGTATCGTAAGGGACAACACCCTTGTTTTGCTGCTGATTTAAATCAAAAACATATTTTTCCTCTCACACTCTCTTGTCTATCTTTTCCATAAAAAAAATGACTCATGTTTTTTAAAACTGCAATTCCTCCTCTTATCAACTACGACTATAGGAGCAATACCAAAAGTGACAACCTCTCCTTTAAACAAACTTCAGCCACTCAAACACTTGCTCTCTCCTTCAGCTTTAAAAAACAATGACAACTTATTCAGTTAGTGATTGTAAAAACACCTATGGTCTTCTCTGCAAATTTTTGCAAACTTTTAATTTCACATTCTTTTCAAACTCTTAGCAATAGCAACCAACACTCTCATAATCTTCCAGTTCCAATCCTTTTCATGATCTTCCTTCTGAATTTTATTTTTCAGGCCCCAATCTTCGTGCTTTGATACCAAATGTAGTTTTTCCAAAAAAGCACACAAAATAAATACGTGCAAATTACTTCAACACAAAAACAATTTTTATTTATTTAACTTCTCAAAATGAAACAGAATACATCTTGGCTATCTTTCCCATTGAAAACAAAAGTGACTCACCTTTCTAAAAATTGCAATTCCTCTTCTCTAATCAGCTACAGTTGTAAGAACACCAAATGTGGCAACCTCTGCAATCTCCTTTAAACAAACTACAGCCACTCAAACACTTGCTCTTTCCTTTGACTAAAAACACCTTGATCACTTATTCAGTCTGCGATTGTAACAACACCTTTGATCTTCTCTGCAAATTTCTTCAAACTTTGCAAACTTTCAATTTCACAATTTTTTCAAACTCTCAAAAACCAATGTTCTCAATTCTTCCTATCTTTTCCACAATCGTCCTTCTGAATTATGTGCAGGCCCTAATCTTCTTGCTCAGATACCAAATGTAGTTTTTGAATAAAAACACAAAATAAACATACACAAAATACTTTGACACAACGTTTTATTTAACTTCTCAAAATGAAACAGATTACTTCTTGTCTCAATATACAGGCCTAATCTTCTACTCAATATAAATCATACATACAAACTTGACAAGAAGGGGAACTCTTTATAAAAATCTCAACCCCTAAAATAGACAGTAAACACATGGAAATTACTCTCTTAAAAGTTACCCAAAACACCAAAAAAACTCTCTTAAAAGTTACCCAAAACACCAAAAACTAATTTAGAATGTTTGCCTAAAGAACCGTAACTAAATTGGCATCACTTACCATCAATTCCACACTTGACATCATTATCCAACAATTGATACAACCCCACACCCTGTGCCAATTGTTTTCATTCCATAAATCCCAAGGTCTTGCACTTGATAGAGGATTAATTGACATGAAACATATCAATCATCAAAATTTGGTGCTAACTACAATCTCTCAAGCTCTAACACTTAGTAGTGTTAAGATGTATCAGATTTAGAGGTTATAGTAATTTTAATTTTTCTATATAATATATTGATCACAATGTCTCTATAATTTCTTCTTGAAGATATATTAATAGTAATGTAATATGAAATATGAATATATATTAATCTGCAGAATTCTTAATATCAATATTAATGAGGAGATGCTTCAATACAATGAAATTGTGGTACAGATAAGAACTGTATATAATGCTGCCAATATATACTTGATTCAACAATTCCAAAATGTGTGTGTGTGTGTGTTGCTGAGACTTGTTTAGCACTTATCGATTTTGGTACCTCGCAAGTCATATTGGATCGAGTATATCTATTAATAAGTGGAGACATGTCTCCCGTAAGGACATGTCTCTATGCGGACATAGTCCACGTAGAGACATGTCTCTACGTGAGACATGTCTGTTCACTGACCACAAACTAATATTAATCAAAGTGTGTTTGATGTTAATTACCATTGATATTAATATCGATTCATATTACAATTTGAACAAGGTCGATACTCATTATCGAACCGTATTAATATCAATGCAACATTTAATCAATATGATGTTGATATCATATTATGCTATCATTGATAGCATAGTATGATATCGATATCAATATGGATATCGATACTCAATATCAATGCATGGCTAAAATAATATCAACAATGTCATTAGTATTAACAGCATGATTAACATTAATGGTATGAACAAAATCAACATCATGATTAATATCATTAGCATGATTAATGATAGTTATATCAATTTCAATTTCAATCATGTATATATGTATATATAATAATATACATGTACAATATTAAATATACATATATACATGATTTTTATTTAACTATTTATCAATCATGTATTATGATAAATCATAGCAGAATACAGAAGAAGGATAGAGATCAAATGCTCAAGGCCGATAGGCCACTTATGCATTTGATTTCATCGATAGGAATAATCCGATCGAAGCTACAATTCATTAACACTCCCTCTTAGCTAGGGAGCATGATTACTATCCTCATGTAAACAAAATAGATCCATATATTGTGTGGGAGGGATATCACCTCAATGTGATATCAAAAATTATGGCATATCAATGGATATCAAGTCTAATGATATCCACCATAAATGATGTCTCCTCACGATGTCATCATGAGTAATGGCATGTCCACGAATATCAAGTCACGTCATATTCACCATACTCATATCTTCTCTGGTATGTGCACTAGCATCAAGGCACATGATGCCTAACAAGGAAGATATCTGCTCATGGCCTATCCATGGATATTAAGTCACATAATATCCACCATGACATATCTCAGTAATATAACTCATTGAGGTTACACCACTCAGTTAATATTACGAAGGAGATATGAACTATGATGACATGTCCACGGGTATCAATACACATGATATCCATCATGATATTAGGTTAAACTATAGTAAGGTTGTCACCTTACAATAGTAACCCAAGATAAGTCTTCATCTTAGAAAGATCGTCACCTTTCAAGATGTCTACCAGAGCCCATAAGTCATGTAATTGCACACATGACAAAAGATTTTACACATTAAACATATTTTCACATAAATTAGTACAATAAATTTGCTGAGACTCAATCTCAAATGAAAATTACATTTCTACCATACCAAGTTTACTTCTGAAGTGTTTCACCTTTGTTTTGGAGAGAGGCTTGGTTAGAACGCCTGCAGTTTACTCATTTGTACAAATATATCTCAGCTGAATAACATTTATTTCCACCATGTCTCTAACATAATGGTAAGGTATCTCAATGTGCTTTGATCTATCATGAAATACTGGATTCATTGAAAGTTTTATACAACTCTAGTTATCACAATGAATAATAGTGAAATCCATGGTTTGTCCAAACAAACCTACCAACAGTTTTCTCAACCAAACAACTTCTCGAGCTCCCATGGATGCTGCAATGTACTCGGCTTCAGTGAAACTCTATGCAACTAAAGCTTGCTTCCTGCTGAACTAGGATATCATGGCTGGTCCCAAGCTGAAGCAACACCCTGAAGTACTTTTACGATCAGTAACACTTCCAGCCCAATCTGGGTCTGTGTATCCATGTAGATTTAGATCTACATTGTCTTATTTTAATCCATATCCAATTGTGCCACATAGGTATCTCAAAATATATTTTGCTGCAACTAAGTGTAATTGTCTAGGTTCACACATAAAGTGACTGAGTGCATTTGTTGCATAACAAATATCTGGTCTGGTGTTGACCAGGTACATCAAGGACCCAATCATCTGTCGGTAGAGAGTAGAATCTGCTAACTCTGAGTCTGCAATTGCTTCTTTTAGCTTATGTAAATTTGTTTCCATAGGTGTAGACATAGGCTTGCAGTCCATCGTCTCGAACCTTTTCAAGATATCAATAGTATACTTTCCTTGATTTAGGATAATACCATTGTCCTGCTGCCATACTTCTAAACCAAGGAAGCAGTGAAGGAGACCCAAGTCCTTCATGTCAAGTTTGGATGCAAGATCTTGTTTGCACTTGGCGATGAGATGATCTTCTCCTGTGATTAGCAAATCGTCAACATAAAGAATGAGAATTAACATATACTAATTATTACCTTCAAGTAAAGGTTAGGATCTGCACCATTCTTGAAGAACCTTAGTTTGGAGAGGTAATTGTCTATCCTCTCATACCAAGCTCGAGGAGCCTGTTTAAGACTATAGGGCCTTCTTCAATTTGCAAACACGAGAAGCATCATCATGAACCATAAATCCCTCAGGTTGTTCTAGGTACACTTCCTCTTCTATAGTGTCATTCAGAAAAGCACTCTTCACATCCATTTGCTGAATCTTCCATCCTTTTGATGCGGCAATAGCAATCACAGCCCGGACAGAGGAGTAACGAGCAATTGGAGCAAATGTCTCTTCATAATCAATTCCTTCCTTTTGTGAGAACCCTCTGGCAACAAACCTTGCCTTATATTTTTCAATGCTCCCA
Source organism: Thuja plicata (assembly GCA_018584345.1). Taxonomy (NCBI): domain Eukaryota; kingdom Viridiplantae; phylum Streptophyta; class Pinopsida; order Cupressales; family Cupressaceae; genus Thuja; species Thuja plicata. The sequence goes on along the minus strand of MU224796.1, from coordinate 1,192,189 downwards.
TCTGCTGCATGTTTGATTTTGAAGAACCATTTGGACGAAACGACTGGTTTGTCTTTAGGTCTAGGTACAATGTTCCATACATCATTCTTGAGTATGGATTGATATTCTTCTATCATGGCATCTTTCCAAACTTGATGTTGGAGTGCTTCCTCAACACTAGAAGGTTCAAGCTTGATGATTTCACTCATAAGAGCAACATAACTGGAGTATTTATTTGGTCTCTTGCTTTCTCTGAAGGTTCCTTTTGGAGCTGCATAATTTTCTACTTCTTCAATCAGTTTCCTTGCCCAGAGAGGTCTTTTACGACCCATAATAGAATCTTTAGGTTCAATAGTAGAGTTCATAGGTTCGTTGAGATTATTGTCTTCTATAGGTACATCTCTCTCCCTCTGAATCTCAGGAGAATGACCCTCTTCCATATTTTAAGGAGACTCATCATCTATTTTATTGATGTCTTTAGATCTTTTGAATGCAACATCTTCTTCAAATATTACATCCTTGTTAAGCTCAATAAGTTTATGTCCAGGGATATATATTTCATAGGCTTTAGATGATTCGTTGTAGCCAACAAATATTCCCTCCTTCCCTGAGGGTTCTAGTTTAGATCTTTTCTCTTTGGGTATGTAAATATAAACAGGACAACCAAATATTCTAAAATGACTTATGTCAGGCTTCATCCCTGTAAATGCTTCTTCAGGAATTCTGTTACTAGAAGAGAGTAGGGACATCTATTTTGAATGTAAAAAGCAGTACTAGAGGCTTCAGCCCAAAAGAAGGTATGAAGGTTTGCATCATAGCTTTGGTTGCTTCTACAATAGTCCTATTTTTCCTTTCTGCCACCCCATTTTGTTGAGGGTTGTAAGGAACAATGTACTCCCTCTTATTCCTAGCATTATTACAAAAGTCTTTAAAGTTATCAGAAATGTATTTCCCCCCATTATTTGACCTTAGAGTTTTGATTCTTTTGCCTGACATATTTTCTACTAGAGCCTTGAATTCCTTAAATCTCATTAGGTCTTCATTAGACTCTTTACATTTTAGAAAGTATATCCATGTTTTCCTAGAACAGTCATCTACAAAAAAACATAGTACAAATATCCTCCTAAAGAGGTTGCTGTCATAGGTCCACATAAATCTGTATGAATGAGTTCTAGTACATTTTTAGATTTACTTTCACTACTATGAAAGGTGCCCTTTGTGTTCTTTCCTAGAGCACATCCTTTGCACATTCCTTCATGATGTTGTTTTAGTTTAGGTAAGCCTGTTACAATTTTCTCTATAGAAGGTAATGCACGGAAGTGAAGATGCCCTAATATTCTATGCCATATCTCACTTGTAGTAGAAGATTCATGAATTAGGGCTTGGGAAGGAGAAGTGTAAAGTTTGTATAGGCATCCATGTCAAATTCCTATGGTGTAAGCCTTCTTTATATTTGAGTTCTTAGACCATCCTAGAACTTTACAATCCATGAAGGTGATTCGGTATCCTTTGTCTTCAAGGGCTGAAATGGAAACCAAATTGCGCTTGATCCTTGGTACAAACAATATACCAATCAGTTGAAGAGATGCCTGATTTTAGTTGAATAGTGCAAGTTCCGATTCCTTTCACAAGGTAGTTGGAATCATCTCCAATGGTGACTTCTTCATCTGAATTTCCCTCGAACCCGTCAAGATGTTCTCTAAATCCTATTATATGGCGAGATGCTCCACTGTCTATGACCCAAGTGTTAAGGCTGGTGGATACTTGGCTTGATAGGGCTGAATAGAATCCTTATCCAAACTCATCTTACTCACTTCTGATATGGAGGCTTGAGGCTTGGTCCTATCCGGACACTTCATGGCAAGGTGGCCATATTCGTCACACCTAAAGCGTTGTACTTTAGACATGTCCCTCCTCTTGAATGAGCGTTTTCCATGGGAGTCCTTTCCTTTCTTCCGTTTGAAGTTGCCTTTCTTCCCTTATGAGAATTAGAATTTAAGACTTGAATCTCTTCATTTGAGGTGTTTAACCCAATTCCTCTAGTGATCAACCTTGACTCTTCTTGAATGCAGTCGGTTTTTAAACGATCAAACTTAGGAAGTTTAGATCGAGCACTTATCCCTTGTATGAATGCTTCCCAAGATGTAGGGAGTCCGTTGAGAGCCAACATTGTTAACACCTTTCTATCAATTATGTGGCCATTGGTGGCTAGCTGGTCTCTTAACTCTGTTATCCTCATGAAGTAAGATGTGATGGTTTCTCCCTTGTTCATCTTGACATGGTGGAGTTGTTGTTAAGAGAAAGAGCCCTACTAGTATTATTTATTTCATACATTTTCTCTAGAGTTGTGAACATTTGATATGATGTGTCTAGTTTGGATATGATTGGAACTATGAGATCCTTCACTGCATCCACTAGTATCTTCACAGCCTTATTGTTGTTCTTTGTCCATAGAAGTTTCTCATCATCTTCATTAGGTATAGGTATTGCTTTCTCCACAAATGTGTTCAAATCATGTTCTCTTAGTGCAAGCATGATTCTAAATTTCCAAGATACAAAATTTGCAGCTCCTTCAAGTCGGTCCTCAAATCTAACACCATTCACCATTTTGCCGAATATGAAATTCTAGAGAATATTAATTGTGGTTAGTTTGCCTCTTTTATCAATCTAATCAGATCCTCCTTAAACTAGCTCTAATACCATGTTAAGATTTATCAGATTTAGAGGTTATAGTAATTTTATTTTTTCTATATAATATATTGTTCACAATGTTTCTATAATTTCTTCTTGAACATATATTAATAGTAATGTAATATGAATATATATTAATCTGCAAAAATCTTAATATCAATATTAATGAGGAGATGCTTCAATACAATGAGATCGTAGTACAGATCAGAGCTGTATATATAATGCTGCCAAAATATACTTGATTCAACAATTCCAATATATATATAGTGTAACCCGGGGATGCATACCCGGCCCAAAACCCTGGGTACCCGGTACCGGGACGTCCCCAGGACGGGTACTCCGCGTACCAGAGTACCCCCACTGCCGCTCAAGCACCGCCGTACCGCGGCCGCACCCGTCCCCGCACCCCTTGGGTACTCCGGGACTGTACTTGGGTACTTCGGGACGGTACTTGGGTACTCTGAGACTGTACTTGGTACTTTGAGATGGTACTTGGGTACTCCGGGATTGTACTTGGTACTTCGAGACGGTACTTGGGTACTCCGAGACTGTATTTGGGGACTCCAGGACTATACTTGGGTACTTAAGGACGGTACTTGGGTACTCATTTTGATATCAATCATGATTCATATCATGCTACTCATTGTAATCATGATCATCTTTATGATATTAATAATTATCATATTTCATATTTTAATTTGAACAATGAATTTTGAATCTTTGATAGAATCATAGAACTAATGTAATTTTATGATTATCATTATGTTACTGAGTCTATGAGTATGTATGTTACTATCATCTATGTTTCTATGTTGAATGTTCAATGGTTCTGGTTCATGTTGCAATTTTGCTATGTTCAAGTATTTCAAGATTCCAGGAACCAATTTGGTATGTTATATTGAAACACCATTTCATAATTAGCATTTCAAGTTCTATATGTATAGAATGCAGCACCCCTGGCCCCTCCCCCCTCGTCCCCCCGCCGTCGTACCCCCACCATACCGAAATTGAGGCCCTTTTTTTTCCAGTAACGAAACTCGTCTCGGCGTCCCTCTGTCCTGACGTACCTCCGCGTCGTGGTTACACTGTGTGTGTGTGTGTGTGTGTATATATGTTGCTGAGACTTGTTTAGCACTTATCGATTTCAGTACCTCCCAAGTCATATTGGATCGAGTATATATATAAATGAGTGGAGACATGTCTCTTGTAGGGACATGTCTCTACGTGAGACATGTCTGTTCACCGACCACAAACTAATATTAATCAAAGTGTGTTTGTTGTTAATTACCATCGATATTAATATCGATTCATATTACAATTTGAACAAGGACGATACTCATTATCGAACTGTATTGATATCAATGCAACATTTAATCAATATCTTATTATGCTATCATTGATAGCATAGTATGATATCGATATCAACATGGATATCGATACTCAATATCAATGCATGGCTAAAATAATATCAACAATGTCATTAGTATTAACAGCATGATTGCATTAATGGTATGAACAAAATCAACAGCATGATTAATGATAGTTATATCAATTTCAATTTCAATTCATTAACAAAGATTGATGTGAAGTTAGTCTCACGCCCATTTGATTATTAAAATTTAATTTGTAAAATAAGCTGGTAGTGGACCAAATAATTTTCTCTTTAACATAATGCCAACAATTAGATACTGAACTTTTACCATCTGAATCTTGTCCAAAGCTTTAAGATTGGACTCTAATCCTAGTATTGCATGAACTAAATCTAATTAGGACTATTGAACTCATTGATGGAAGCTAATTATGAAGATCCAACCATAAAATTCCAAATAAAGCCTTCAATTCCTCTTTCTTTACCTGGGGAAAGAATCACCCACCAATCAGTAGGAAACTACTTCGCTATTTATTTTGATCTCTTTTACATAAGGAGTCGTGTAGAATCACTTATCAATTAGTAGGAAACCACTTCGCTATTCATTTTGATCCCTTTTACATAGGGAATCACATAGAATAGTTTCAGATTAGCATGATACTATTCTAAAACTCCAATGCAAGCCTTCGATACCCACTTTTTTCCCCTGGGTAGAGAACCCACTTGTTAACATATAACCACTTAACCAAACTCGTTGATCCATTTGACATTAGAATTTTTGCAGGATTTTTTTTTATGGAAACATGTCAACATACATAGATGTTGGCATCTCTGCTTTTATATAGCAGATGACAATGATTTGAGTAGGCATACATATAAAGTACAAGACTCCTTCGGTTAAGCAGCCACATGCAGTGGGGTTCAGTTCTCCAAATTCACCCAGAGGTTGAACCTAGCCTGAACATGTCATGGGGGGTTTGAACCTCGGTAGATGGTTTTTATATCTCATACCATCATCCTATTGTAAAACTATAGCTTAACCTCCAATCCCTCCTTTCTTTGCCTAGGATGAACCCACTTACAAGTTAAAGGAAAGCACTTGACTAGTGATATTCAGCTCTTTTTGAAACAAGGACTTCTATAGAATGTATTTCTGATTGATATGATCCTAATGTAAAACTTTACTACAAGCCTTCAATCCCATCTTTCTATGACTTGGGAGAAAATCCACTTACAAGCAACAGTGAACCACTCTACCAGTCATGTTGATCCCTTTGGCACAAGGATTTCTGGAGAATAGTTAGACGATTAATGTGATCTGACTATTTGAAATCAAGTACAAGCACCTCCTATCTCTGCTTTCTTTACCTGGGGAGATATCCCACTTAGAAGTACCAGGGAACCAGTAAACCAGTCAATTGATCCCTCTTTGACATAAGCACTTCTTAAGCGACCCAAAAAAACAAATCAAATTCGATTGTCTTTACTGCTTTAAGTCCAATTAGTATTATGAGATTGATCATTGTAGAGTGGACTACGAATTTAAGCCATCTTGTCTTCCATTGTGATTCCACAGTGGAGGAAGGTGTGTGTGTGTGTATCAAGACAGTATGTTTATTGCAAATTGTTAAGTAAACAGAAGAATGTGCACTTAACTACAGTGGTCACTGCCTTGAGCAAAAGGAACAGAAGCATTGAACACGTGATGTGCTCAATCTTTTATTCAACAGGACTAAACAATTGAAGCACGCTATCCAACAATCCAAAAACATTTTCTTGATGAACATAGGTTCACTGTGTTTCCAATTGTAAACCCACTTAGAAGAAGGCCATGTTAGCATATCATCCCAACAGCGCATTGTTTGAACTTTGAAGAGTATCAAATCATATCAAGCAAACTGTTGTATCCAACTTCCACGAGGTGCCTTTGGGGACACTAACAAATGTAGAAAATCATCATATTTCACATTAGTCAAGATGTGTTTTCTTAATTTCATTCCCTCAATTCACAAGTCTCATTTGTGTAAGCAATGTGAATATTTGAGGGTGACTAGTTATAATCTACCCACACTTTCTTCTCTTCCTTCCTCTTCAAGTTCACAGCTGCAAGCGCAAAAACTGATAGTTGTGTGCGGCAATGTAAATTGGTAAACGAGTTACATTTAGGTTGTCTTTCATAAGGGGCATGGAAGGACTTTTGAGCCCCCCAAACACTTTTTTCTTACTTCTTTTTTGTATAACTTCATTTTTTTTTTAACAATTGACTTTTATTTATATTAGAAAAGGGGGTGTATACCCCACTTTCCCTAGAGGACAGGGGTAAATTTTCATAGTTGATTTATAATTCCTAAATGATGCTATCAAATTTGATGAGCACTTTATTCTTTAAGCTGATGCCAAATTGAGTAGGACACCCTTTAGCTTGGTACACAAAAACGATGTAATTTAACTTTTACCATTCATGGGAAGGGAAGGCGCAATAATTCGTTTAGTGAAGGATGCCCTTTCTTGCTGCAGTTTGAGAATTCTCCGGATCAGTGGGATTAAATTCGTTCTAGGTGCAACTTTTGCAATAGTACACAGTTGGGGTGTCAAGTTGTGTTGTAAGCTCAATGAGCCTCCTTGGTGGCCAAGGTTTAATATTGGGTGGCGTTAAAGAAAAATATGCAAATTTTTGAGCCCTCAGTGTCACCAGCTCAAAAAACTTCAAGTGATTTGGATACATCCATTGTGTAATAAGAGTCTCTCGCATGAGAATCTGTTCTTTGATGTAATATGCTGAGGCCATAATAAAGAATGCAAGGAGTATGCCCCATATCAACAAAGGAATCCTCTGTCTAGTGTTCCAAAGGAGCAGAGTCTAATATAAATAGAGAGGCAAGAAAAATCTTCCAATTAAAACAGAGAACAAACAAAACAACAAACTATTTGATTGATTTATTCATCAACAAATTACAATTTTAAAAATGGAAGACTCGATGGTCTTCCTACAAAATAGCTAATGCATTTGACAACCAACTACAAATGAATGACAATGAACTGTCAATGTTGACAATAAACTCCAGACTATAGATCCTTTTTGACACACTCACAAAACTAATTCAGCTATAAATTATATTTTCTATCACTCTTCTTAATGAACAACTGAATTTTGATGGACTCCTAACATATCTCTAAATACAACAAAATGCGAAGTAAACTGATCAGCAACATAAAACAAAACAATAGAAAATACATTATGTAAAAGTTGTCCTTTGAAAACAGTTCCTGGACCAGTAGGACATCTTAAAGCTGCTCCCAAATATATATATAGTTGTCTAGGTGTAATCCAATTTCCCAACATCAATGGACATCATTTGCTCATAAGTGTCTCGTCACCCTTGTAAAGGTATAATGCTGAACTTCTAGATTTCGGATCTCCCCTAAACTATTGGACATCAGTCCTCACATATGTGTATCATAAACCCAATGAGGTATAATTTTCTTTTATCCACAAGCACCTCAGACTATTGAGCATCTATCTATATGCTGCTACATCCCTCCCTGTCTTCAAAGTGTTGGCCTCTTCAAGATAGGACAAGTGCCTCATCTTCAATGAAATCATCATGGCTATCAACATTTGGTAGTTCTTCAACAATGACCACATTTACTGATTTTTTAACTTTCCCTTTGAGAATGTCATTTGCAGGAATTTTACAATTAATTGTAGCGTGGCCTATTTTCCTACAGTAGTAACACTCAATCTCACTATTGCCTGGCATTCTCTTTCCCATCCTTCTCTGAGTATAATGCAAATTCTAGTTGAGTAATTCATCCTCTCTTGTAGTGCTCTCTTTTCTTCAACCAAGAGCACTTAAATCACATCTTCTAAAGTTTGTGAAGGCATCTAACTAAGAATAAAAATTACATTGCTATATTTTGAAGGCAAGATATTTAACAAGATAGCTTTAGAATTTTCTTTATCTACCACAAAACCAATTTCTGCTAGTAGTTGAAGTTGAGTAATTCATCCTGAATCTCTTGTAGTGCTCTCTTTTCTTCAACCAAGAGCACTTAAATCACATCTTCTAAAGTTTGTGAAGGCACCTAACTCAGAATAAAAATTACATTGCTATATTTTGAAGGCAAGATATTTAACAAGATAGCTTTAGAATTTTCTTTATCTACCACAAAACCAATTTCTGCTAGTCGTTTAATGAGAGATCTCAAATTGTTTATGTGGTTAGATATAGCAATTCCGTCCGACATCTTGAATCTAAATAATTGCAGCTTCATAGAGAACTTTGCTTTTGCTTTTGCTTTTGCTCCAAACAACTTCTTCGATTCATCCCAGATTTTGTGAGATAATTTTTCTAGAACAACGTGATGTAGTTCCGAATTTAAAAGAGCAAGGCCAAAAATGGACTTGGCTTTTTCTAGGGGTACAAGGGGATGTGTTCCCGGGGTTCAGTCCCTGTCCCCACTCTAGGGATGTCCCGAGAACGAGGCACATTAGGGGATGCCTTGGGGATAATTCCAAGGCATCCCTCAAAAAACAATGGCAATGGGAACCTCCCTAATCAGTGGGGACATCCTTGATTAGTGGGGAGGTCCCTAATCAGTGGGGACGTCCCGGAAATGCCATGGTGATGGCCAACCCTCCCCTTTTTCCAGCTGCATTTAAAAAGAACACTCCCAAACTTTAAACTTTTTTTTTATTAGGCCTTAGTGAAACCCACGACCTCCTAGCCCCAAAATGCCAACATAAAAATTTGTTTCTTAGGCATTTGAGTTCATTTTTACATGCCATAAAATGTTTGCAACCACATAGAAAGTGATAAAGACAAAGAGGAGTGTTTGAAGGTGCCATTGGAGAACAAAAACCAGCATTGACTAGCAAAAAAAGAGAGCATTAAGGAAGCAACCAGCAAGAGAAGTGAAAGAGGTATGTTAGTCTTCCATTTCTCTTGATTTTTCCAATTCTTCCTATGTATAAATGATAAAATGTATAACTTTTTTGAGTTTTTTTAATTTTCAATTTGCAAAAACCAAAACATAAAATGAGCAGCAGTAGTGGAAATGTTGAGAGGAAAGAATAAAATGAAAGCCAATCAGTTGAAGTGAAAGCCAATCAGTTGAAGGGGGATAGTCTCAAAGATATCTATTTGAATGCCCTTTAGAAGTTTTTAAAACATATGCAAAAGGCTCTTTAATCCTAAAAAAATTCTTCTTCAAATGGCAACTAGTACTTCTACTAAGCAGACAAATCTAGTTGCAGATTTGGTCAATGTGCATGCATAAGATGAGGTAGAGCCCTCCATAGCCAAATTTTTCTATGCCAATGCCATCCCATTCCATGTAGCACGAGCTCAAACAAATGTTTAGAGATGTCGCAGCCTCCTTGTGATGACAAAAAGTGGAAGAAGGGTTTGTGAAGGCCCTTGCAAAAATGTATTCATTTGAAGAGGTGAACCTACTTTGTACACAATGGATACATCTTTATAATCTTTGTGGTCCAACATTTGGAAAACCGATGGCCAAGGTAGATAGAGCTACATTGGCACAATAGATTCTTATTGGATGGGTGGACATGGCATCAGAAAGATGCATCAGAGTTGAGGACGCTTGCTGTTCACCTCCTTTCACAGGTAATAAATTAACATAATTTATTAACTTGATTAGTGTTAAACATTTATATTATCATAAAATTTGAATGTCCTAATTAGTAATTTATTTTCACCTTCTTTCATAGGATGCTAATACCTTTACTGTAGAGAGGAATTGGCCAACATACAATTTTATTCACTCTATCAAGAGGAGTAGGCTGATCTCTAGACGTGCAGAGAAATTAGTGACCGTACATAGTGCTTTGCGACTCAAGGATCGTCAGACTTTAGAGTATTGATAGACTAGCGTTATGGTGGGATGTTGATCTAGAGGACGCTGCTTAGATTGACGAGAAGGATATACAGCAGACGAGATTGGTTTGAGTTCAATTAGATGATCTAGCTTCTCAAACTCATAGGTGTAGTGACTCAAGTTCTGATTTTGATTCAATGTTGGCAGATGCCGATTAGAGGCAGCCATCATACTTTCTATTCCTATGTTTTTAACATTTGTGACTTTGTCATTTTGACATTTGCAGCGCAAACTTGTAGCGCTTGGGCATTTTGGTGCATGCAGCATTACTATTTTTCAGTTCTATATCATATGCACATTGACTGTTTGGCATGAATTATCGAAGCAATTAATTAGTACTTTTAATTTGTCAAACTCTCATCACTCACGTGAACTCTATTGTTGTGTTTTACTAAATACTTTTGATTCTATAATGTATATGTCAATCAAATTAGATTTGAAACTTTATCAATGTTATCATATGAATATCTGAAATTTCCCTATATTTTTAAAACACACACATGTATATGGCCCTCCCCTTTACCATCCCCAAAAATGGCCTAAAAATATCCCATCCCTGAAACCCCTCCCCCCATCCCAGAAACTCAGTGGAACCTTGGCCTTTTCATCTCTACTTTCCAATCAGTCTTTCTTTTAGCATTTGTAAGTACTGCTTCCATGCCATTCACTATACCCCATAAATTTTTGCTCATCAATCACATTTGTATTTTCACCTTACATGTGTGAAAATTATGACCATTAAAATTTTCTCAAGGTGTTTCCATTTTCAGATACTCCTATGACAAAAAAAAAAAAAAAAAACCCTTTGTGAATGTTTCACAGCAGAAGGATTTGCAGCAGCAGCAGGGGCCTTAGTGACCTTCTTGCACACTGTTACTCTTCCTCTAGCTTTGCGAGACAGCCTTCTTAATAGGCTACACAAAGTTTGACGACGGCAAGATTTCTTCAGCAATTGTCTCCTTCAATACTGAGGAATTGGCTATGCTGCTCAAACTTGCCTCAGATGCTGCAGGAAAAATTCTCACTCAAGTATCTTCACAAAAATCTATGCTCCTACTGTAGTCTTCTCTTTAACAAAACAGACACAGCGCTCTCTGCTGTTCAAAATCTCTTCACATGGAAAAGGCAGAGGAGAGAGATTTGCTCTGGTATCAAATTAAATCATAGAACAAACAGAACAGAAAACTATTCGATAGACTTATTCACCAACAAATTACAATATCATAGCTGCAGAAGACTCAGCAGTCTTCTTACAAAATAGTTAATGCATTATATAGAAAACTGCAAATGAATGACAACGAACTGTCAATGTTGACAACAAACTAGAGACTAACAGATCCTTATCGACATGTACATAGGACTAATTTAGTTATGAGTTATATTTTCTAGCACTTTCGTGGGTCAAAACCTGGAAGCCATTCAAGCAAATACAACTCACAGTTCAAAAACAATAAGACCCTCCCTGAAAAACTTTGTCCTTGCCTAGAATACAAGAGAGTATTAAATGAAAAACTCTTGGCGGTATTATTTATTTTATTTTCTTTCTATGGTTCTTAATTCTTACAACTTTTGGACCCAGGCTAGTCAAAACCATTGTTGTAAATTTACTCCAAGAATACAAGAAACTGACAGGTAAGAGCATGGTATATAACCTTATCCTAAATTCATAATGCATTAGAAGTTCTAGTTAAGGAGTATTGGCCATGTGATGAAGTCAACCACAAGTCACCAAATTTGCAATCTGCAGATACATGCTTCAAACTTCAGTAGTATACTGAATACTTATGCTTAATTTCTTTGTTTTTTTTCAAAATACATCTTATACAAAGAAAATCTCTCCCAACAAAAGCATGGAAAGCAATCCCATGGCGTCAACATCTCTGTTTTTGCCTTGATAAACCAACTTTTGTGAGAATAATTTGCGAGGGAAAGTGCAAAGATAGTTTACGATTCTCCACCGAGATCAACTGAGACACATCAATGTTTATGATTGTATCTGAATGCAGACGTGAATAGACACATGGTCAGACTTAAGTGGCCCAAACAGTGCCTGTTCAATTGGTTTTTGTGCTCTAATGATGTATCCAACGAAGGCATTTCAGAAAAAAAAAGAACAAAGAAAAAAGAAAAGAACACAAAGATGAGATGAATAATATAGAGACCATAATCCAGTCAATAAAGGAAGACAAGGGAGCACAGAACATTTTTCAATGTCAATTACAATTCTATTGTTATGATTTTATTGTTACTTGAATTGTTTTAATTGGAATGATGTTTGGAAAGTTTTAAAAAAAAAAAAAAAATCTTCACTGTAGACATCCTATCAATTCAATCATTCCCCTTAGCAAAAAGAATGCAAATATAGACAAACGATCACACCCCACAAGCAAGATAAAGTGTGCTCATATAAATGAGTAGAAGCAATCTTTTGCCAAATTTCATATTTCCATATAATTCTGAAATCCTTTAAGAGCTCTGAATTATTTCAAGAGTAAACAGTTTACAGTAGCCTTTTTCTAGGCTGTCATTTCAATACATTATTCTTTTCTTTCTACTTATACATATTTGAATTATAAGATTCATCCTAGCTAATGCAATCTAAGATATTTTAACAGTCATATGCATGAGGCTGTGTTCAGTAGTATACATACGGCTAAAGAAAGAATTGTAGAAATACTAAAACTAACAGATTGGCACCATACACCAATCTAAAAGGAAATTGAAATACATACCCCCGGTTTACTTCTGCTAAATCATTGACTTTAATTTGATCAATAACAGGGCCACACAAGGAACTGTTATCTAGCTTTTTTGTGTTGTAATACAGACTGAAGAAGGCAATCTTAGTGTTCTCAGAGTTTGCCGTGAAACTAAGATTGAAGACCTGAAAAGGGTCACTCATGACGGAGCTGTAATTGGCAACCCGTGATTGATCCCCTGCAAAGGCCATCACTGCAAGGGGTTGATGACATTTATCCCCTGCATCTCCTAACAAAAATATGAGACTATATGTTTTGCCAGTGGCTGTTTTTATGGTCTGTGAAATGGAGCCTTGATTGCCTGAGATAATAAAAATAAAATTATATCACTGTCCACAAATAGCTAAAATGGATTAACAGATCTTTGAAATGATATCTTTTGTACCTGAAAGCAACTGTATGGCCCTCTTGCCTTCCGGAACAGAGAAATGATTAGAGTCTATGTATCTCACAGCCTTGCTTGATTCTACAATCCAACCAGGTAATGGAGATGTTTCGTAGTCAAGGTTGGGAGGTAAGAGGACTCCCACTGAAGAGTTTGGGAACATAAAAGGACCCTCTTCGAAATCTCCATTTATCACCAAGTTGTCTGTAAACACAGAACATAAACTATATAGCTATTCTGGTGAAAAATAGTTGAGCAGACTTTTATACTGGCTAACAATTTTTATTGCAACTAAAGATTTGTTCCACTTGAATGACAGATAAAGGAAGGAACTATATTAAAGTGCAAATGCTCAAAATAAGTAAACAGGATCTAAACGTACAACTAGCCAATGAATAGACAAGAGGAGTGCTCAAGTTCTCTCCAATAAGCTACAAAGTGGGAAAATGATTACCCACATGGGCAAACATACAAAATTGATCATCCAACAGTAGTATAAGAAGCATCAGTCTGATTTATCAATTTGAAGAGAGAGGAACTTTTGTCATAGCAACTATCTAAGGCACCCCATATGGAAACATCATCCAACTATTTCTTCACATAATTAACGATAAGGATAGAAGGAGCTGGTCAAGCAAGAGCTTACAAGGACCAAAAACCAACCTACCTGGTGTTAATAGGGTGAACATGCCCGTCCTGCATTAAACAGCAGATGGTTGATGAACAAAAGCTATAAAGCTAGATTTTTCATGATAGACTGAGCTAGCTTTGTATTTGCCTAAGACCGGTCCTCTGCTATAGCTAGTTGCAAGCATAGATATTACCAATTCAAGAAGCATTAGAGATGAAATTAAGCAACTGCCTTCTGTTCATCAGTTGCCAAACTGGATGGACACATTACTTGTGCTTGTTGATCTAGACAAGAATTTTTCTTTAAAGGAAGAAATACAACATATGTATTGGGGTATGACAGCAGAGTTGTTAAAAAATCAAAAGTGAAGAATGTCACTGATCAAATCTGCATGGCACGGGCAACTTCTACAGTGCAATGGAGTTAAATTTGTCCAGTCATCAACATCCCAACCTTAATTTTCCTAACTTGTACTTTTCAGAGCCCATAACTATTGTGTTGCCTTTGCTTAATGGGCGTATACAAGATGTATAACAAACAACCATACTCATTGAATCTGGTGAAAGGCCTTACTTATCAATTTAATGTCAAAGGGCAGACATAAGAAATTCAAAGTTGAAGGGAAGTCCTGGATTGTGATTATCTAATAGAAAATGAAGGAAAACTCAGAAATGACATGAATTAAAGAATTTAAATACCAGTGAAAGAACAAGAGAATTTAACCTGTACATTTGAGCTGATTAAGTGTCAAACATTTTAACCATTATATCATAATAAGAACAATTTAAAAGGGAAAAATTCTATGACCGAAGAGTTGGAGAGTTTATTCTTGAGAAAAAGTAAATTTCAAACTTTTTAGTAGTTTACAAAGAGGAAGGCTGAAGGTGTGTAGCCACTAAATAAGGGGTTAATACTTAATACAGATGATGGTTTTCTCTAGATATTTATATGTAATGGAAAATATAATGTACATGCAATCATATTGAAGCTGGAAGATAAAGTAGTGGAGGAAGTAATAATGCACCGTGGGATCATATGTAAAACAAACTCTAAATTTATTCAACTGCTGCTAAAATTGAGAAAGGCCTCTGCATGGGAACACCAGATCAAGCAACTCAACAAAATATGAATTGAAGTAACTTTGGACTAATTAATAGGCACAGCACAATCCCAAGTTACAGGTAAAATCAGTTTCTATATTCATCTAAAGAAAAATAAAGATATACCATTGGAGCGATCTGGCAAAGAAATCTTCTTGATGGCCACATTATCAATCAAAGGACCACACATCGAATCCTGCTCCAACTCAGGATTCAGAAAACTAAGCTCAGATCTGTCTATAATCGCCGTGAATGCCCATGCATAAGCATCCCATCCTTCACTGTTGTACAGAGTCTGCAGATCTATGCTTGCTGCTGCTGTGGGTGAAACTGATATATTCAAGGTCTCCAGCTGTCCACAGGTTCGAGCAGCACTGAAGGTAAGAGAATAGATTGATCCTCTATCCAGCTCAATCCCTTGACTGATCTCGGCATTATTTCCAAGCCTTGCAGCATGTTCTCCTTGGGGAACCACCAGCACTATGGGACCTTGGGCTTGTCCTGATCGTATGTATTCAACAGTGCCTTGGACCTTCCAGCTTGGTAATGCAGTCTCACCTACTATGACTGTTCCATTGAGAAAACTGAACTCGGGAGAGGCCTCAAAATCTCCATTGGATAGTAGCCCTACATGGTCAAACCATTAGTTAAAATTGCAAATGGCTTGAAATCTTTAAGAAAACATGCAAACAAGATGAATGATATAATTTGTGTACAACTTTGCACGGACAAAAAAAAGAAAGAATATGGTTTTCACATTGGTGAGCCAGTAAGTACTCAAATCCATTTGGGAGTATGCTATGAAACTTGGAATATCATTGTGGTTCAAAATACATAAAGACTGACACCCAATTGAGAGTACTCTGCCAAGTTTAGCATATTGTTAAGCTACTAAATCCAAAATCATTAACACCTTCTTGAGAGTAGGTTATGAAGCTTAGGATACTGTTTTTACTTTAAATTCGTGCCTCACACTTAGGGATGTTGTTTCACTTCTAAACACACACTTAGAAATATTATTAAGCTACTAAATCCAAAATCATTAGCAGTTTAGGGATGTTGTTTCACTTCTAAAGACACACTTGCAGCTGGGACTACACAACTACACATTCATACTTAGTATATAGTTCTACTTGTAGATCTATAAATACTTACATCTTCTTGGGATTACACCATCAAACTTGGGATTACTCTTTTCCTAGTAAATTGACAAACTCAGATGTTAACTTCTTACTGCAGTATCATGCAAAGGGTACTGTTAGGCTTTGAAATCCATAAACAAATACTCACAGCATCGTGCCCCCTATAGAGTTTCCAAACAAATTAACACATTGTGTGGCATCTAAATGGCTAAACACTCTAACCCACTTTCGAGCACACTATCAAGCTAGGATGCTATTTTTCTTAAATATTTAATACTCACAACAACTTTAGAATACTCTATGAAACTTAGGATCACCATTCTGCCACTGGATCCATAGACACACACACCAAGTTTAATGCCAAATCCACATAAGTCATGCCCATTTGAGGGTAGACTATTAAGCTTAGGATACTCGTAAGCTTCCGAATGGAAGAAAATGCACCATCTGTCATGTATAAAAACACCATTGAATTGGTATCTATTCCTCCACAACTCACTGGATAACTGCACCCAACCTCATTTAATCCTAACGATCAAAACAGGTTTTACTCCAGTGCATTACCTGTGGGACGAGGAAAACAGATCATGGTACTACAACAATTTAATCCTAAAATAATACAACAAACAAAAGGTAGTCTTGTTACTTCACTATAACATATAAAAAACAGGGATATAAGAGCCGTTAATAGATAAGTTCATGTATACAGAATATCTAGCTTCTTGTTAGCTGGCAGATCTTGAGCAATGAATAGCTTCCGAATTTCAAAACCAATTATATATCATTTATCTTATTACCATTTTATTTTCAACTTTTAAGGTAGGTTGGGTTCTCACAACATATTGTTAGAAATGTTTTGGCAAAGGAGCATGCTTAGATGGGCTGAAAATGCAAAGCACAGTACTACTATAAGCAAAATGCACCCTTTTGATACTGCAGTATAGTGTATACAGCTACAGAAAGAAAGATCTGTATATAGATAAATCGATCCATATGGCCACATTCTAGTACATTTGTATACCTTGTGGCATTGTGCTGATAAAACGAAAATTCATTAATTGGTGTGTAAGCACAAGTGGCCAAGATCAGACAATCCCCATCATTTAGGGATGACAACTAAAGCAGGAAGGATCACCAACCCGCCCTGTGAATGACAAATGCCTAATAATCTCTACATATCCAGCAAGAGAGCTTTCCAACTTGATTGTACTAACCCTGGAAACGCATCACAATCTGAAAAAAACAAAATGGCAAGTAGATAAAATTGCAAATACTGTAAGCTTACCATCTTGCGCTGTTCTGGCAAAAGTCTTCTGCCCAGTCCACAGCATGAACACTCCAAGCAAGCAAATTGTCCATGAGAAGGAAAGGGGCCTAGACCCAGACTCCATAATGCCGCAGGCTCCCAACAATATTTTTTTCCTGGTAAAGCCTTTTACACCTTTACTAGTAGTGACTACAGAATGAAGGTATTTGTAAAGATTACATCCACTTAACATGAAGCCAGGATTTTTCCAGTTATTTTGGAGAAATTGTATTTTTGCAGTCCAAAGGGGCGAAATTCATCATCATTCATGTGGAATGTGATAAAATGGCGATTCAAAGATGAGATTTTTTATAAACTGAAGAGCCATGGAAACAATTGAGCAATTGGGTCCCTGGCTACCGCTAGAACTCCAGTCTACAAAATCCTGAAAAAGTAGAAAAGTTTGTGATTTTATAGATTTGAGAAATCTGTTTGTATATTTGATCTGCTGATTTGCTAGTGCCGACAAGCAACATAGATATTAAGGTCATGAAGAATATGTGCTTGGAGGGATCATCTCTCAAAGTGGGCACATGCAATTGGTAATGTCGAGTGTGTACATATTGGGTCCCAGTGTGCATCCATCATCTCTAGTCAGCTTACATGGGTCAAAAAGCACAGTTTAGCGTAATAATATAGTCGAATCAGATATAGATTATAATAGACAAGAGCTTGTAATTTTTTGGTTATCAGTAGTTGGTAAGCCTAGTTATTTATTAGGTCTGCATCTGCATATTTACAGTTCAGTAGTTACTGTGATATTGCTATGCAACTTCTTAGACCAACCACATAATTACCACAAATTTCGGTTGATTACCCGATCTGATGGACAAAAAAACAAAACGTAGACTAAGCTTTAAAACGGGTGTAGACTAATTGAGCTCAATATCTGGTCGAAGTACAGTGCACAATCTTTAGAAAGTTGCTTTGTCAATGAATTGACACCGTTCCCTAGACCAGTTATTGACTGCGAATATTTTTCATTAAAAAGCACAATTATGACTCCCAAATGAATGGTTTTCTTACCGTTGATAACTCGTAATATAACCAGGAGATCACGAGGAACATAAAACTGTTCCAGCACGGCCGTATGCATCACCTGGCTAATTTGTAGTAGTTATTACCCAAAAACAATTAGAACTTGTTTTTTCAAGTTAATGATTTTATTATTTTTTTTCCTTTGTTTATTCTTAAATTTGAAAGTCGAATTGAAAAGATATATTTTTAAAAGGAGATTTTTTTTGGTTCAATGATATCATGATATGAAAAGGAGGTAAGAGAATGTAACCATGTAATGGATAGTAATCATACTTTTGTATGCAATGATAAGTCGAAGAGGTGCAAATGGTTTGGGAAAGTATAAGTATACATTTTTGCATACATTTGTGTAGATGAGGTCAATTGATTGGGTCGTTTAGCAAATGATGCTTGTATTTAAAAAAGGCCTCAATGGTGTCATGATATATTTAAATCAACTATGCATCCACTTACAAGGAGAGATAGATACATATATATGGGAAGAGAAAGGGAGATAGGTGGAGATAGAGAGACCAATAAGAAGATAGGGAAGGAGCAATAGAGGGAGAGATGAGGAGAGATAGAGAGATGGAAGTATAAAAAGGGAGAGGAAGAGATGTGAGAGGGGGGAGATAACTCATTGTACAAAGAGGGAGAAAGGGGGTGATATAGAGAAAGAGAGGGATATGGAAAGATATATAGGGAGAAGATAAAAGATATGGATAGAAAGATATAGAGAGGAGTGACAGGGAGATAGAGTGTCTGAAATAGAGATAAAGATATAGAGTATGAGAGCTAGAGCAAATGAGAGGGGGAGGAAGTGATATAGATAGAGGAAGACATAGAGACAGAGAGGGATATATATATATATATATATATATATATATATATATATATATATATAGAGAGAGAGAGAGAGAGAGAGAGAGGTAAACAAAATCTGAAAACACTTCAAGGGGGTAATTATAATATTTGAATTCAATGTTTGATGATGTGATGATATTGGAGAGAGTTCTCATCCTTCTTTATAGGCTAAACTATGTAGGGACACACCCCTTCATCTTAGTAAAGATGGATTAGTGTGTTAAATAATATTTATGTCGAAGGCATTTCCTTATATGAGATGCATGACCTGAATTTTCATGTCAACTTTTGATAGTTGCATAAAAGCAATGGACGACCATAGGATATATCCATGTTGCCCATTTTTTCTTCACACCATTGGCTCCTTTTTCGTGATTGATTTATCTACATATTGGCTTTTTTTTCCTTTCTTGTTGTTTATACATCCATTTTCTGGCAACAATATTTTCTTCTCTGCTCATTTATTCCCTTGTGTCCTCTTCTGACATGCACCACAACATTAATTCTGGAAGTACCTCTCATGTTTTGCTTCACCGGTGAGAGGTTAAAACATCTTTCCAATTTTTGTATAGGAAAATGGCAAGGTCACCACTGTTGTCAGTTACTGTGTTACCTTTTTAGCATTCCAAAATAAAGAAATAAGTTTTACCACACGTATTACTTTCTGACGTCACTTCCAATTCAACTAGCTGCGTGGCAACCATGGGAGAGACTTGTAGAAAAAGTAAG
Source organism: Thuja plicata (assembly GCA_018584345.1). Classification (NCBI taxonomy): domain Eukaryota; kingdom Viridiplantae; phylum Streptophyta; class Pinopsida; order Cupressales; family Cupressaceae; genus Thuja; species Thuja plicata. The sequence goes on along the minus strand of MU224796.1, from coordinate 1,172,319 downwards.
AATCTTAGCCTACTTTTTCGTTGCATGGGGTTTCAAAAAAATTCTTTTGATTTTGACACATTGTTATATTTCGTTATAGGAAAACAAACTAACTAGCACTTGCACCCAAAGGAGGTGCAAGGGGCATGCTGATAGGTTCTTGACTTAAAAGCATGAATAGAGTTTTATATAATAAAAGGAAGCATGTAAAAGAGACGTGTACAAAAATGTTACATTCTAGAAGTGCATCATATACATAGTAGTTACATATATGGCAGAAATAAAATTATAGTAGTGAATTATTGTAGTTTGCAATTGTCACCAAAAGGAAACCTTGGCATTGGAACACACAAAAAGATAGGAAAAACCAGTTGTATATGTGAATATAATTCTTCTTTGTAGGTTCTTTGTGATGAGGAAGTAGCAACCTGTAGAAGAGGGAAAATTGAATAATTGATAAGCAAACAAAGATTCAATTAACGAACGGGAAGAGCTTAAATTGTAGTAATAACATAGTGGCTGAATAGGTAAATTCACATACATTGGCATTGTGGAAGATCAACTAATTCTTCTTTGTATCATCTTCATGATCAGCAAGTATCAACTTGTAAAAGAGAGCAATGGAATTCTTGATAAGCCAAAACAGATTACATTAAATGAAGATGTATGAAGTAATATGAATTGTAGAAGCTTAAAAGTTAGTGTACAAGTAGGTTCACATACCTGGGCTTTGTGCGATATCAATTACAGACGAGCTCCTTCTTTCTTTCTAATAATGTTGTATGGTTACTTTTACATTTTACAGAAGCGTTTGAAAGAGAAGGGGGCCTCTATACAAAGCGCTTGAATGGATTTGACTCTTAAGATTGTTGTGAAGGTAAGGCCTTGTCTTTCAGTTCTACCTATATCAATTGTGGCTCTATCTAGAGTAAGGCCTTGTGATTTGTGTATAGTGATAGCCCATGTAGTGGCTAGAGGTATTTGTGTACGCCCACCTTGGGTTATGGGTGGTATTGGAATAGTTGTTGGGTTGTGTTCATCCCGAGATGGACCATTGTAACTATCAAATGCAACTGTACCATATGCTAGTAATTCTGGAGGCTTAGAGCCTATGGGATACACAATATATTTTACCTGGACAAGAGATCCATTGACAAGCCCAGCTTCAATCCATAGGTTTGTTGTAAGCATGAAACGTTGAAGTGTACATAATAAGATTTGTTTGGAAAGTTGTTCATCATCAACAGCTTCCGCAAACTTACATTTTGTATTTAGGACAACACAAAGTGCAATAGGTAAATTAAGTTGTTTTAGCATTTTTTTGTTGTGGAATCCTACAAGTTCATTTGTAGCGAACAAATGTATCTCTTGTTCAAACTCTTCCTGCTCAATAGCCGTGAGTTTCTTGTTTGTCCGATTCATTAACAACTCCCAATCGTGTACCACTAGTTATGCATTACGCATGTTTTGTAATGTTTGACGAAATTGTATTTGAATTGGATCATCACCTTCCTGTCTAAATATTGTTTGTAATGTTACAACTGTATTAAATTTGTGCCATAGATTTATTGCATATGTGTGTGATGCATAAATAGGCTTGTCCATAACAGGTGGAAGTTGGGCTAGGTCCCCTATTAGAATCATAAACACGCCACCAAAGCAAATGTGTTGTTGTTGGGGTATCGCTTCATGTAGCCTGATATCAATTTGTAATAGAAGTTTTGGCCCTATGAAGCTCATCTCATCAATTAGAATGTATTGTATATTTTTCATGTCTTCTTGGAATGTTGTCAATGTTTGTCCCTGTAGGGGTTTCAGCTCTCTAATTGGAACTTTCAAGGCTGCATGTATGGTCGATGCTTGTATATTGAATGCAGCGATGCCTATTGGAGCAAGAACAAGGAATGGGTTTTGTCTTCCCGAGCAATAGTTTTGTAGTGCATTTATTATGCAACTAATTAGATAGGATTTCACAGTTACTGTTGTTCCTTGTATGACCATGTACAAAGGTTGTGATAAGCAATTAGCTTTGGAGTGGTCGGTAATGAGAGAAAGTGACAGTTGTTGTTGAGGTGACAAAGTGTAGTTTGGTTGAACAAGTTTTGGGTGGGGTGAACATATTTTGCAGACATTTTGTTTGTATGTACAAATTGAATGGCTAAGTCATGCAAATGCAAAGGAACTTTGTGTTCTTCCCATGAATGATTTTTGTCAAAGTCACACTTGCCCAACATATCAAGCTCATTTAAGTTGGTGTTATTAGCAAGTCCCATTTGAGACAAAAACTCCCACTCATTCATTTGTACAGTGTCTTGTATATCCATCTCACCACCAGAATCATTCTCCTCTTCCAAGACATCTTCAAGTTTATCTGTGCGATCAACATGCCATACTTTATATTTCTTTGTATTCAATTGCTTCCAATTTCTAATAATTTCTTCTTTGTTTATGCCTATATCTGTTTGTATTTCTCGAAAATGTTTGTATAGAAGTAGCTCGCTCCAGCAGAATGCCTCAAAATTGTCAGAGTCTTCCTTTGGAATGGCAAAAAATTTGGGAAAGACTTGGACTATTATTTTTTCTTTTCTATCTCTCCATTTGCATCCTTTGCGGCCAACAACATACGTGGAGGATCTTGTTGATTCAATTAGTGTAACCAGTTCTAAGTGAGGTGGGGGTTGCATGTAGGATTGGATGTAGCTAGATTGTATCTCACTGCCATCAATTATTTGTTTGAAGCAGTGGAAATTTTTTACCCACATTCAGTGATATAAATTGGCGATTGCAAATCACGAGAGGCAATTTTTGTAGCATATGACATATTTCTTGTGAGCTAATATCTCTTTCAGCAACGATCTCGACCATAAAATTTTGGTATGCTTTTATGGTAGGGTATTCTTTCTTTGAATCAGAACAAATTCTTACAAATATATTAACACAACTCTCTATTTTTTTCTGCTTTAGATGCATACTTGGCAATGTATTTAAGAACAAGAAGGTGACATGACAGGTCGGCAATCAATATTTTCTCTCCATATGGAGAGCATTTGTGCGTTATGGATTTTCAACCTATCATCATTTCTAGATGGTTCGAAGGATTTGTCTCATGTTTTTTCACATAGTAATGTAGATTCTTCACATTCTTTCCAATGAGCTTTATACCTACATTGTACTTGCTTACCTTTCTTGTGCAGGCAAGTCTTCTCAGTACATCTAATGTGTCTTTGTACACGATTAACCAGCTCTTCGTAATCAATGTAAGGATTGGTAGAAAATATCTCACTTGCATTTAGAAGGCATGGATCATCTGTTGGAGTTCTATGTATCATGCTCCCTATGTCAGATTTTGAGCGAGGGTTCCAAGCAGTGACGAATTTGTCAAAGAATGCTTTTGTTGTATTGATAGCGATAGGGTCTTCCCAGTCAAGTGCATCCATGTCTTGTGCATTCATTATCCAAATGACTCTATGTACGTGTGTGGAACCTTGACCTTGCCATTCATAGTGCTACCAATAAGAAACTGCACCCATAAGCTTCTCGATGATCTCTTCATGAAAGATTGTAAAACATTGGTGTAGATATAATGATGTTGTGTGTGGGTTTTTAATCATGTATCTATGCGTTGTTTGTTGGAAATCAAGGAAGGTGTGGCATTTGGTGAAAGCACACTATGTAGATCATGCCACTTTGTGTCAGCCGCACTCAATGTGAAGAATAAGGTTGGGGAGCCTATTTGGGTGATCAAATTTGTTAGCTCAGTGTGACACTTATTCCAATATGATCTTGTCCCTCGTAAAGTAGACCCAAAATGAAGTAGTTCTTCTGCCAATTGATTGTCTGGAAGGTTAGTTAAGTGGGAGCAGAGGTCTTTCATTGTGGTTGGTTTATTGTCTTCAACTTTTTCTTTAATGAATACAGACGCAAGAGATTGGCTATGATGACGCATCATAAGGTTCAGAAGGAAGTATCTAAAGTGTGGATGTTGCCCAAATCTGTTATCATGAAAATGCATAAGATGCAATGCATATTCATGAAGTTTTACTTCTCTGGCTAGAGGTTGCATGGGTAGTGCATTTCCATTTCAAAAAAGAGTGGGAAATGCCATGTCAAACAAACCCTCAATGGTGTACTCGTTAACGGGGGTTGAACTTATAGGTGGCCAATCCATAATGTTTTTCAGTTTCTTTTTCTATCTGTAAAGATTCTTTAATGATTTGTAGCTCACGAAGTTTGTTTGGTAGTGTATAGTCAGAAAATGGAAGCACTTCCATTGTAGATGTGTTTAGCCTTCTGAGTAAGTGGTTTGGGGTCATATCAAGTACCTTGAATGGGTTCCTGATCTAGACCTGGCTTTCCCCCTATTTTGTCCCTCTTTCCACTTCTTTCCAGCCTGATTTCTGCATTCTAGACTACAGACCTGAGATTCTAGACTTCAAGGTCAAGGTTGACCTTTTGGGTCTATGTTGACCTTGACCCTGACCTAGGTCAGGATTGACCTCAACCTTGACCTAGGTTAGGGTTGACCTTGGCCTTGACCTAGGGTTCAAACTTCAGGGTCTTCTAGTTTTCGGATGTCGGTCTTTGCAAAAAGTTCTTTCCCGCTTCCGAGTCGGCTGTTTCAGGTTTCGAAGCATTGATTCCTAAATTTTATTTAATATAGGTCCTCTCCTAGGGGTATAGGCTTTAATGGGAATTTAATCCTCCTATGTAGGCCTCCTCAGAAGATTGTGCCCTAATTCCATATAAAAGAGAAGCTTTCTCTCTCATTTTCTCTAAGTCTTCTAATGGTGATCAAGCATTCTCAAGACATCTTCAAGTGTGATTTAAGCAAGCAAGCAAGCCTTCATCCATTCAAGCATCCATTTTTATGAAGGAGATCCATTGGAGGCCATTGAAGGATTCAAGCTACATAGTGCCCTTTTGGTGATCTCTCCATCCACCTTCTTCCAAGCCTCTTCCAAATCAAGAACCCATTCAAGACTTGGTGTTGGAGATCTACAAGCAATTGATTAAAGACATCCTACATCCTAAATTCTAGATCCATTGGTGCATACATACTTGTGGGTTCAAGGATTCGAATCCTCCACAAGGACTTTTACAAGCAAGGTGAATTTATGCATTTACTTTGTCCACTTCTACAATTTCAATTACATATATTTGAGGGTAATTCTGAAATCGGGGTTTGACCAAGGCAAACCCCTCCCCCCCAACAAACAAACCTCTTTTTCTTGCAGGTACAGGTTCAGGATTGCAGTTTTGAGACCAAATATGGATACCCTTTTCGGCAAACTTTCAGGATCCGCAAACAGAGTCACTTTCGGATCTGTGCAGGTCAAGGTTGACATTATTGGGTCAGGGTTGACATTTGTGGGTCAAGGTCGACCTTTTTCATAAGAAAACATCAGAATGAAAAATTATTTTTGGGTTTTATTCCTCTCTGCATTCCGGTTCCAGATCATACTTCATTTTTTCTAGAAATAGCCTACAGACCTCAGAAAATAGTGTTCTTTGATCTGCACTATTTTAAGGTTGGTACTTCATCTCATCCATTTCAATTCCTAGAACTTCATATACATTCCTTTCTAAAATTGGAATTTAAGATATTTCCTCTTTGCTCTCATTTTCAAATGGATGATTCATTTGTGCATTGATCCTTCTTTTGGGTTAATCAATTTAGATCTTTCATTTGTGCATTTGAGGTTAAAATGAACATCTTATCTTGCCCACACATCACACAAACATCTACATTTTCAAATGTGACATCTTTTCTTATGTTACACATAGTAACATTTTATATGTTACATTTTGGTGAACCCGCAATAGACAACGCTTTCTTTTTGGTGTTAGAT
>MU224796.1:1129721-1146801 GCA_018584345.1 Thuja plicata | reverse complement strand
TTCATTAGTTTACATCATCTTCAAATTCTCAACAGAAATGTGAATTTTATGCCCTTGAAGTTTTACAGTTTTGGTGTTGTCGTCCTTTTCCTTTGTAAAAGGGTGATAGATTATTGTGCTTTTACCCGAAGACATATATAAGAATATGTAAAAATGGGAAGGCAAGGAAATTTTTGCCTAGCTTGTAAGGAAAAGGAGTTATGCTTGTAGTAAAGTTTTTTTTTGTACAATGCTAGCTAGCTAAATAAGTTGGGAAAATGATAGGTGAAATCAAGAGAAAGGTGTAAAGATAAGAAGACATACCGGCACACAACAACTCAAAAGGATTCTGATGGAGTAGGCTTTGGGGAGAGACAAGTGTGTTCCTGTATCAGGGGGCAAATTAAAACAAGAAGTGAGAAGAGAACATATCACAATGAAAAATATGGTAAAAGGTGGTTTTTGTACAAAGGTAGGCATATTCATCATTGATTGAATTATTAAAAGAATGTAAACCAAACTAATAGACATTTGTTGACTCAAGTTTGACAATTGAAACTAAGAATGTGTCCATACTCGGATCAAAACATAAAGTACAAACAACTTAAATGTTGAGCAGCGGCCTATATAAGAAAGGGTGGAAGAGATAGTTGTGTTATACACCGAGTATACAAAAGGAAATGTGGAATGTGTTCTCGTATGTAAGTGTGCAAGGTTACAAATTCTACAACATACATATTTAACTTCGAATATGCATATTTATATAAATATGTGTTTAAAAGAAAATGGACTAAATACTTGCGCTACGAAAACAATCCATAGTGGTTATTTAGATGTGCTCCCTCTTTTTGAAAAACACATTTGTTGACTCAAGTTTGATAATTGCAACTAAGAATGTGTTCATCCTCATATCAAAACATATTGTACAAACAATTTAAATGTTGAGGATAATTTGCAACTTTTCACACATATGTGCTTGTTTCATCCCTATTTAAGTTACATATTTTACTACAAATACACAAGGTTGTATAAAGATGTGTTAAAAAATAATTGGAATAAATACTTGCGCTATGGAAACAATCCATAGTGGTTAATTAGATGTGCTCCCTCTTTTCAAAAAACACATATATGTGAGGGTGAAGGAAGAAGCAAAATGTGGAACAATTGAAAATATAGATAATGAACATTGTATTTAGAGTAGAACTGAATTTGTACAAAAAAACTTTAGCCAGCATTTGGTGCACCATAAGAGTAAGGATCAGCATACTTTGTTGATTACAAGAGACCCAAAAATTCCCAAAAACTTGATTTTTTCAAGAGTAGTATAAGAACAGTCATTGATAAAAAAATAATGGGGGACCACACAAGTGGAGCATGCACTATGTACGATTTAGATAGGCTTGGAATGCATGATGAATAGTTGGACCATTTCCTTCTCCATAGAACTCATCGACATATATCTCCTTAATGTAAGTACAAAAGCTAGAAAATTTCACATAGTTTGCATGAAGTTCATGCAAAACTCCTTCCATCACCATGACTTTAAAATATTTAACATCACATGTATGCACACTTGTCACTTTCAGTCATTCAATATTCTGGCTACAGCTAAGAGAAAGACAGTTTGCAAGATTCTGGATTTCCATTTCATGAAACCCATTCCAGTTCACAGACATGTTTGACCCAGTAGATGGTTGTGGAGCATTGATCTTTGATGTACTACTTGAAATATCAATTATTTGGATAGGTTGTTGAGGATTGGCCATGACCTATAAAATCAAAACAATTATTAAATCGGAAAAAGAAAACTGCAAACATCATCTACAAGCTGTGAGTTTGAAATCGTTAATTTTCTTTTTGCACAACTACGCAAGCCTACGTTATTTTGTACAAGGTGTTTATGAGTTACATAAAATTTAACTATACTGTAGGGTATGCTTGTAAAATTAACGATGAAGACTTCACCAAAAAAGTGTATTTAGAAGATATAAAATGTTTACTAAACTATATGATCTACTTGTCAAATTAATGATGAAGATGTAATTGCTAAAAATGAACAACAATAACTGGAAAGCATGGAGAGTAGAATAGGAGAAGTAAAAATGTTAATAAGCTACAAACCTTGATCAATTAAATTGTATTTATTTAAATAATGTTGCATTCACATCTCAATAATTGACAAGGACAAAGTTGGCCATATTAAAAATAATGAAATCTGGAAAAGTGGAAACCAAAATCTCAAATATTAGTTGCAGATGGTGGAGAGTGTATTGTGAATGAGAATGCAGAATGCACGTTAGGCTGACCTCAAACAAACTTCCCATTACAAATGCAACAATGTAAAAAAAAAACATGATTGAAGGATTCTAGATTTCTTCTTTAAAACCTTGTCATATTAAATTTCATGCTAGGACGATCTCAGAAAACTAACATATTTATTTCATTGTGGAAAATATAAACACATAATTTAAAGTTTGTTATTTTGTTAATAAAAATTGATGAAACAATATAAATAAAAATACAAATATTTTGTAACAATAAAAAGTAAAAAATAAACTGGCCTACGCACATGAATTTACTATCAGAATCGAAAAGCAAAAGGGCATATGTGTTTCTAGTTTTTTTTAAACAGATTTAAGACTGATAAAGGAGATGCCTCAGTAGAGCTATAGCTATTGGCATGCCCATCCATAGGTTTTTAACTTGTATTGCATGGATACTGTCAAGACAGCTAGTGGCATGCTCAATACACCTCAGGGTGCAATTGCTAGCATAGTAATACTAATCTTAACATGATCATTCTATTTTTTGTATTTTAATCTCTGAAACTATTGCATGATAGAACATATATTGCTTCCCCACTAACCTTCACAAACGTTAAGCACTAACTAATAAGTTCCATGGGTTTAACTTGAAATGTTGAAATACCATTTTCTGAGCATTTTTATTCTTTACCAAAAAAACTGCCAATCTGATGTTTGATATCCCCTCTCTTAGTGATCTATTACATACTTGTAGTTATGCAGTTATTTCATTATAGAAATTGCTTGATTTATTTTTTCATCCTAAATTTATCAGCTTTTCCAAGTAATTCTGAATCTCCCAAATAGAATGTTCCAAATCTTTCATAAACTCACTATTTTCAAAGCATGCTTATATGGTCGATTCAAATCAGAACATTATGTAACTACAACTGCATAATTTAGAACAAATGTGAATCATTTAATATAGAAGAAATAATGGTTAAAATAAATTAGAAATGAATATAAATAAAACACTTGACAGTCATGGCATTTAGGGAATTGCTAAGAACCCAACCCTACCAAATTGCAGTGCTATCCTAAATGAGGTATGCATAAAACTTCAATATTGAAAAAGAAAATTGCCATATTAACAAAAAACGATGCTAAACCTATCAAGGTCACATCAAATAACCCAACACACATGCTCGAGACAGGAATATCAATATCCTTACCTCAAAATAGTTTGATTCTGCATGCCTAAGAGTTCAAAACAAAAAATGAAGCATTTCCTGAAAAAATATTTGAACTATTTCACATTGACAACAGAAGCCAACATCCACATACTGAAAGCCACATTTAGAATTGGGATTCCCAAAAAAAAAAGTACATGTTACAGAAGTGACAACTATTTGATATGTGGTCTTCTTCATCTAATATCAACTATGACAGGGGCTATTTGGTGTTTGGAATGAAGAAGGTTAACTTGTTCATCTGACTTATAGCGAGGAGAATAGGAAATGCATAGATTAAAAAATACTGTACAGGGTGCAAAGTGGTTGATAAATTAATGGATCCATACACAAGACAAACACGATTCCATGAGTGGAAAAATGTCAAACCATGACTCTCTTCCATCAACCAACATATGACAATTTTCATGATTTAACAACCAGGAAATGATGCATACACTCCATGGTTACAATCTAACATTTTGTTGGAAAGGAAAAGTAGTTCAAGATGGTTTCAAATCCACCACAGTCTTCCAGCGGTTTTGATGATTTACAAAATCAAGCTCCAACAACCAATGTTAAATCAATATATTTGCACAGTAAAGTAGTGATTCAAGCGATGCAAACCAACAACAATACAAGCATTGATGAGGAAATCTTTTGAAAGGGGAAATAAAATCTGCAAATAGTAATGCATTAAAATGGATGATGTAACTGTATATGCAATCATTTGAATTAGAGAGCTTGAAAAGGGGGAGCAAATTAAAATCTCAGCCATAAATGCATAGCAACCCAAATTTTGGTAGAAGAAGGTTGCGTATTTTCAAAGCAGAGTATGGTATGATATGTTGAGTAGAAAGTTGGTGTGTTGTGTTAAGGAATTGTGAGAAATCTGCTATGGAGGGGAACATAATGGCCTGTTTGGCTAAGCTTCTTTTCTTATTGATTATTGAGCCTCTTGAAAAACTCAGTTACGTGTGCTTAAAGATAGCATGCACTCTATTTTTAGCTCAGAATTTTCATTTAGACAAGCTTGCGTACCTCATGGTGATTATTAGTAGAGAAAAAGACTGATGAAAAGACATTTTAAATGCTAAACCATTTACTGGTAGACTGAAACCATTTTTTGCAGCCTATTTCCAGGTGTGAGACAACTTTCGGTTGATGGCAACCCCAGAAGGAAAGCCTATCGGCTAATTATCGTTTCTTAGTTAGTACTTTCCCTCCTAAATCAAGCGCTTGGAGTTAATTTGCTTGCATTTTATAATAATAAAAACGTTTATATTAAACATAAAGTTTGTTTCTTTTTTTAATAAAAAATCATTCCCTTACAAAGTGGAATATATAGATTATATTTATTATTTACTTATACTTTTAATATATATAATATAAAATATTATTTTAATATTTAAACAATAGTAAATATATTTAAAAATAGAATGTCATAAAATTTATTTTTTATTAAATATATTTGGTGATGCATTTCATTAATCATTTTATTATATATTTTATTTATATAAATTTTATATTATAATTATATTTATTATTATATATTATTAAATTATATTTTTATTACAAAAATTTATTTTATATATATATATATATATATATATATATATATATATAACATAAGATATAATTTATAGATAATATTTACATACTTTACAAATATATTATTGAAATTAGTTCTATGGGTTCCACAACTATGTGCTTTAAAGCTTACCGAGTAGCTTCTGTCACGAATACAGAGAATGCCTTCTACATGCCCAAGTCAATTTTCTTAAAGTTGTCTCTGTTTGACGTGGGGATAAATTTGGTTGAATTATCTTATGAGCTATTGCTTCACAATCACCCGATGAATATTATGATAAGCCAACTCTGTTATACCCTACCTTCTAATCATGCACCAACAATAACAAGTCTGGGAAAAAAAATTTCTAATGAGGAGCTAGAAAGTGTGGCAAATGCATTATTGCTTATAGTAGCATCATAGTTATTTGAGGAAATTGAAGAAGAAGAGATGGAAAGTTATAGCACAAGCCTCTTAATAACTCTATTGGATGATAGTTCTTTTTGATCAGTTGAGGATCAAATACAGAAAATGGGTATGAACATGGATGAGATTAAAATTTTTGATGACAATTTTTAGCGGGCTTTGCAGCTAGAAGAACCAATACATCAAAATCATATATCATCCCTACAGAAATAGAGATGAAAACTTCATTGCTGCAAGGTAAGGATACAAATGTCACATTTCCTACAGACACTCAATAGGAGGTGGATTCAGAAGCATAGGTAAACAGAGAATTTGATTTTTCACAGACATTGCCAATTTCGCAATCACCATCCCTTTGCAAGGAGGAAAATAAAACACCCAAGCCAAGAAATAGAAAGCCAAAAATTACCAAAACTAAAGAGGAGATAGAAGCAGAAACTACACTTGATGGGAAATTCTCATCCACAAGGAGGACGATGAGGAGAAAAAATAGTTCTCCTTGTCAGCAATGAAGATAATTTATTGGAATGACAAAGGCATAAATGCCTTTGACAAAAGACATAGAATCAAGAAACAAATTGATTCTTCACAAGCATATATTATCATTTTACAAGAGTCTAAAACATCTCAGGACACATTTCAAAAAATAGTACAGAAATGGAGTCATTAGAAACCAATTCATGCTCAATCAGTAGGAGCTTCTAGAGGTCTAATCTCTTTATGGAATCCTAAAACAACAAAAGTTCAGGTAATCAAATAAGATGACAATTGACAGATGTTGAATGTCCAGAATTTTGATTTAACCTTTCACCTAATCAATGTATATGGACCAACTTCCACTCAAGAAAAGAAAATGACTTAGACATCCCTTACATTTATTATTCCACAATATGTTGACCATAATCTTATTTTAGTGGGTGATCTCATTACTATAACATTACTTTCAGAGAAGAAAGGTGGAATATGTCCCCCCATAAAAAAAATAGAAGAATTTAATGCTTCCATCAATGACAATGCCTTAATAGATATTGTGCCCCAAAATGGAGTCTTTACTTGGACAAACAAAAGGGCAAATTTTCTGCAAATAGCAAAAAGACTGGATAGGTTTCTAGCTTAACATTGTTGGAAGATCCAAGACTTTACAATGTAGTCAAAAATTATTCCTTATACAAGGTCAAATCATTTTTCAATCATGTTAAATATCATTAAGATGTCTCCACCAGCAGCAAACAGTCACAAACCATCTTTTAAACTTAAAAGAATGTGGTTTCATCACCCATATTTCCTCCCATTTCTAAGGCAATGGTGGGTTAGCACCCCATATCATTGAGGCACCAAAATATTCCAATTCTACAAAAAGATGCAATATGTAAAATCTCGAATCAAAATATGGAATAAGAATGTTTTAAAATATATCTTTGTTCAAAAATCAGTTGTGGAAAATGAATTATTTGAGATAAATGATCACATTATTAGGCATGGCCTAGACCCGGACACTTTTGAAAAACAAAAATAGCTACAACAAGAATGGGAGGAATTATGCAAAAGAGAAGAGATATATTGGAGGCAGAAATCTCGTAAATTATGGCTTAAAGATGGGGATAAGAATACAAAAAAATTCCATATTTCAGCAAAACTTAAACGAGCAACAACAAAAATCTTCTCCATTTATGATTCTACATCTGGTAGGAAAATTTCAAATGCACAGGAAATTCAGGATGAGGGTGTGCTTTTCTTTAGAAATATTTTAAGCCCCCCTCCCCTCCACCAAATGAAACTAAAGAAAATAAACAACTTGAGGTCATTCCCACCCTGGTAACCCCTAAAGACAATCATTCCCTTATGGCATCTTTCTCTTTGATAGAAGTTCAAAAGGTGGTCTTCTCTTTGGCTCCAGATAAGACTCCTGGTCCAAATGGGTTCACCCCACTCTTTTTTCAAAAGTGCTAGGATTTCATTTATTTTGATCTTTGGGCAATATTAGAAGAATCAAGAAGAAGTGCTTTAGTTGTAAGAAATTTTAATACCACCAACATTGCTACCATACCCAAAATCAAAGAGCCCAAAACATTTGCAGAGTATAGGCTTATATCATTATACAACATGGTATATAAGATATTTTCCAAAGCCATCTACTTGAGACTTCAACATATTAATCCAAAAATTATTTCATCGGAGCAGGGTGGTTTTGTGCCAGGTAAGGAAACAATGGAAGGGGCACTAGTAGCACATGAAGTATTATATTCTATTACTATTAATCAACTCCCAAAATTTATAGTCAATTGGACATGATAAAGTCTTATGGTAAAATGAATTGGTATTTTATTCTTAAAGTCCTTCAAAAATTTGGATTCACAGACAAGTGGTACAAATAGATAAAGTCATTTATAATAGGTTCCTTTTATTCAATCATCATCAATGGAGTCCCTACAGTTTTTTTTCGCTGCTTCGCAGGGAGTGAGACAAGGAGATCACTTGTCTCATTTTTTGTTCATTATCAAATAAAGAAATGAAAAAGGTCTTGGGAAGGGAGCTCAAATTACAGGCACATCCATACAAGTTACCCTTCACTATTTGCAGATGATACCCTTCTTTTTGGAAGATCAGTTGTTCAAAAAGCCAAGAAAATCAAAGAAAAATTAGAACTATATACCACAGTTTTAGGCCAAAGAATAAATGATCATAAAGCTAAGGTATATATCTTCAACAAAAATGCATTTATTTCATAAAAAATTATCAAAGTTTTAGGCTTCACATTAGAGGAACTTCCTTCTACCTATTTGGGCATTCCTTTTTTGTGGTTTCTAATAAATCAAGCTACTGGAAGGTTTTTATTGAAAGAATTCAAAGTAGAATGTCATCTTGGAAGGCAAGATGGTTTTCATTTTCAAGAAGGATCTTACTCATTAAAATTTTCCTAGCAACCATTCCTAACTATTATATATCATTCCTAAAAGCTCCTAGTTCGATGATCCAACAAGTTGAGAAGCTTATTAGAGAATATCTTTGGAAGGGGAACATGTCAGAATAAAAAATGATCCCACTAATCTCATTAAAAAACATGACTCTAAATAAAAAGGTTGGAGGATTAGGGATGCATGATCTCTCAAAAAGGAATAAAGCCTTCAGTGAGAAACTTATATGGCAGATGTATAGTAAATCTAAGACTAAATGGTGCAAAATTATGCAATAAAAATACTTGGACTCTAGTAATCCAATTAGAATAATTACCATTTTGGATCCACCCAAGGGCTCAACCATTTGGAATTTCATGTTTTCCTCTAGAGATGTGGTCACTACATTCGTTTCATGGGAATTCCACAATGGAGAGAAGGCTCACTTTTGGAATGATTCATGGAATGGACTACCTCCTCTCAAGAAAATTAGTCAACTATCAGATGCAACTCTAACTATCACTAGTTGTTGGGGCACCTGGTTGATATATTATGTGTGTTTTTTTGAATTGTTCTCAAGAAAATCCATTTGGAAAGATCCCTTGGATCCCCCCATAAGTACTACACAAAAAGATTGTTTATAGAGTATTCTTGTTTCAGGAGTTGTGTATATCTCAAGAGATCAGGACAAACAGATATGGGCCCCATCAAACAATGGAAAATACAAAATTAAAAATAGATATAAAATTATACAACAAATTGATAATCAAATGCAAAAACACAGAGCCTTCATGTTATGTTGGAACAATTCAGTCTTTCCTAAGGCATGATGCTTTACTTGCCTAGCCCTGCAAAAAAAAATATTAACAAGTGACAAATTAGAAAATTTACAAATTTCTCATTCCTCTCACTATATTTAAGTGATAAATAAATTGAAACAGTTGACCACTTATTTTTGTAATGCACTTTTTCTCAACACTATTGACATTTCACCATGAAAAAGTTGAGTCTATCTATGCCAATACTCAATAAA
This sequence comes from Thuja plicata, assembly GCA_018584345.1. Lineage (NCBI taxonomy): Eukaryota > Viridiplantae > Streptophyta > Pinopsida > Cupressales > Cupressaceae > Thuja > Thuja plicata. The sequence continues at coordinate 1,137,427 of MU224796.1, read as the reverse complement.
ATTTGGTGCATGCTTCAATCTTGGCCTGCCCTTTGCTCTTCTTTACTTTTTCTTGTATTTTGAAGTGTGTACCCTCAACAATGATTTGGTCTATATGGTGGGAAATAAACAAACAAATATTCAGAAAGATAGTCTCTCCTATATAGACAGTTTTAGAAGGAATTGAGAAACATACATCAGAAGTGGTTAATGCTTATATACATAACCAATACAATGGTAATACACTTTTCACTTCATGGGATGTCATCATGTTAAAGGAATAGAAATATCTCTTCATTCCTCTTTCCACTAGTCGGGTTAAACTAAATCAACAACCAATAGGTAGATCCACTATTAAGTGGAAACCCCCAATCTCCAAATTTATGAAGATCAAATTTGATGGATCTTTACAAAGAAACCAAGGAGATTAATGTATTGGGATTTGTATCAAAGATCATGTGGGTAATTTGAAAGATTTTAAATTAGCAGCTCTCCCACCGGGTACAAATAATGTTGTTGAATTTCATGCACTTATAACCGGTTTAGCTCTTGTTAAGAAGATGGGTTACACAAACATACATTTTGAAGGAGACTCAACACTAATTATCAATGCTTGCAAAAATAATAAGTCCTATAACTGGCATATTACATATATATAGAAAAAAATTTGGGTGTTGTTAGACACTTTCCCGAACTATATCATTACTCACACTCTCAGAGAAGGCAATAAATTAGTGGACTTTTTATCAAATTTGGGGTGTGATAAAGTTAATTTGGACTCATCAGTAGAGAACTACAACTTAGAGGAATTCCCAGTGCTAGTTGCAATTGTCATTCAAGGAAAGGTTCTAGAGCATTAATTTTTAATAATGTCATCTATTATTTTGTGATAAGTTTTCGAGTGGCCTTTATTTGTCATGATACCGCAAAATCCAGCAAAGTTTGCAATTACATCATATAAGGACAAGATTTTTAGTTTAAGAGTATGCAAAGGAAAACAATATTCACCCAAAGCATGTTTTTCTAATCTTGCATGTGTGAGAGGTCATTTGACTAAAAATTGATCAGGTACAACCTCAAGTAATCTGGAAACTACTTTCAAAACATGTTTACCATGTCATTAAATAGGCAAGAACTTGAGCTCGATAACACAATTGTTTATTTGGTAAGAAAAACATAATATTCCAAAATATGTATGGTTACTCTGCTTCAACTAAGACAGGGGAATTGCAAGGTGAAATGACGTTACCATTCATGGAATACTAGCCACAAAATTTTAGATTCTCCCTGAAGATTGAATAATGGGAACTGTCATTTGAGGAACATATAGGCAATGACCAGATAGGGAAAATGTTCGAAACTCATTGCCAACATTACATAAGAAGCATCGGGAAGTTGATTGGAAATGAAATTATGTTCCCTCGGGTCACTCGACCATCTTCAATTTGGGGTGAATATCAGGTACAATCTGATAATGATACTATTGCACAAAATAAAGATGTGAATCAGTATGTAAACTAAGGCAAAAATAAATTAGGATGGAAACCATTGGAAGAATAGGTAAAATGCCTTCCTTTTTTGCAAATTTTGTGTACAATCTGATTCAAATTTTACATATTGTGCTTCCACCTGTCGGTTTTATTCACCACATTTATAAATCAAAACTTGATAAAGGATGCTAAATTTGATGGCTTTTGAAGAATAGGGAACATGCAAATGGCAATGACACCATAAAAAGATCTAAAGGACTATTTGTGCAGGGTAATCCAAAAATCTATTAGTTAATGCTAATGTTGTCAAGAGGGAAAATAGAGTATATGAAGGTTATTCAAGGCTTCCTCTAGTCATTATAATTTTTTATATCAGTACCAGTTGTGTACTTTGCTCATATACAAATGGAAACACACAAAAAATACATATATTGTATTTAAGAATGTTTTTAATAGTACCATTTTAGTTATATTCTTTTTTAATTTGAGCAATCAATGGAGTTTTTCTTCACTGGTTCTTTCCTCCAGGAGCTCTTGAACCAGTTTTATAAATATTAGTGGCTTGTCTCCTTTGCCAAAAATAAAACTTAAGATAATAAAATACTACTAAATTATTATTATTATTTATATTATAAAATTTATTTAATTTTTAAGATAATTAAATTAATTATCATATGTGAGGTGATATTATAAATTTACTAAATTTAAAAAATAATTTATATATCAAATATATATATATATATATATAATATTTTTTAGATTTATATGCCAATTTCTAACTCTCTCTCTCTCTCCTATTATATATTTTTGTATCTCTTTCTCCATCGATCCCTCCCTATCCCCCTATATATCTCTGTATCTCTACTTTTATCTTCCTCTTTATCTCTCTCTATCTCCCCTATTTCTCTTTACCTTTCACTCTCTCTATCTCTCTTTCTTTGTTTTTACTTCTTTTTATCTCTTTATCTATCTCTTTGTCTCCCTCTCCATGTCTCTATATTTCCTTATATATCTATCTCCCTATTACTCTATCTCATCATCTATATGTCTCTATCTCCCACTCTCCCTCTATATCTCTCTATCTCTTCATTTCTATCTCTCTTTCTTTATCTCTCCTTTTAACTCATTCTATTTATTTCTCCCCCTCTTCCTCTCCCCCCCTCTATTTATAGACATGCCTCCCCCTTCCTCTCTCTCTTCATCTTCGCAAACTTTTGTATCATCTTAAAATGGAAGAAATTCCATTTTGGTAGGTTTAGTACCCTCGTTTAGTACATTTTCATATTAGATTTGCATTTAGGATGCACATACACTTGATTCTGAATTTCTAGGTGAAATTAGGGTTAGGGTCCTTTGGGTCCCCCTTAATCTCCCTTTCTATGAATACATTATTATGTAGAACCTATGTATTGGCTCTCCTAAATATTCATCACACTTACTCTTTGGCCTCTGTGCCTCTATCCAACATACTGGTGTGTTTTCTCACCAACCTGGGTCCCCGGTTGATCTAGGAATCCTGCAGATTTCCCAAGGAGACCAGCCTGAAACCTCAATTCTGAGTTGAGGTTGATTCTCACCTAGGTCAGAATCAAGGTTGACCTTGACCTAGGTCAAGGTTGAGGTCATTCTTGACCTAGGTCAAGGCCGAGGTTGACCTTGACCTCTGTTGGGTGATGGTCCCCGCTTTCAAATCTGGAGCCTATCGGGGTTCTAAAACTTAAAATAGGACCCAGGGTCCGGATGCAAAAGTGTTTTCCTCGATATTCATATTAACACATCCCCTCCTTGGTTGGTGATTGTGATTGGACCATAATTCAAGGTCAAATTTGAATTTGGGTCCCTTGCATTGCCCTAGGAGGTCTATATTGAGATCTCTATATAAACACTCTTTTTTGCCTTCATTTGGACATGAAAAAGAATTGTAAGATGATATGATGCAATTATGATTATGACATGATGATGAGGCAAGAAAGCAAGAGGATGATATAGAAGGACAAGACATGATGATGCATTAAGACATTCAAGCACTTTTGTGGACAAGCCATTGTGGATCTTCTTTGGAGCAAGAGAGACATCTTCTTTCCTTCCTTCTATTAGTAATAACTGAGAGGGAGGGGGGGTGAATCAGTGGCCTCAAAAATTAATCCTTAAATCAAACCTTCAAAACTTATAACCACAAATTATTTCTCAATTTATCTTTTGTCCTACAGGATGAATGCCTTGAACAACTTATATCAATTTACTACTTGTCAGATTGCTCTATTAAACCTTCTCTGTAATGTTTACCGATAAGCAGTCATCTATTTACCGAAATACAGTAAATATGCAGAGTATACCGATATATCCAGAATGAATTATGTAAGATACAAAACTGTAAAGAAATGAATCATACACACATAACACATGGATTTTAGTGTGGAAAACCTATTAAGGGAAAAACCACTGGGACCGGTACCCCAAATTTTTACTATTCTGAAGTGAGCCCTGTTAAGAGCCAACCATATTAAAGGTTACAAACACACTGTTAAGTGTGACCTTGTTAGAGGATTTTATACATAGAGGTTGTCACTTAGTATCGGACATCTAATGTTGCCATCCTTGAATTAGCCTCTTTCTTAGACTGTCAATAGGCATTGGGCATATCCAATGCTACTTTCATGAATCAACCTTTTTGGCACTCCTTGAGATGTACCTCAAAATATAGAAGACTATTAAGTCATGCTCGTTTAATAGACTTGATGCTTCAATGGTTAAACTGAAACATTATGACCTGTTCATATTGCAAATTAAATTGCAGATTTTCAGATCTAATTAAGTACATTACCTCTCTAGCCAATGTTTCAATTCAATCCTTGTGCTCCATACTTTCTACTCTGTGATGTTGTGCTCACTTTTCATCGGTTGTCTGCACAATTTCTTAGCTCTCCTTCAGCTTGTTTGATCAGCACTGCATGAAGTATTTCTTCATCAATTTCTCTTTAGCATCCTCTTTCTATTCACTCCCCTTAATCCCCTTTGTAAATTAATTAAGCTTGTCTATTATATAGACACAATATTCCTTGTTTCTTGGTTCTTGGTTCTTGATTCTTGATTCTTGGCATGATAAACAATCCAGCCAATTAGATTTAAAGCATAACTCTTGATTTTTCTCGTAGATATCTTCTTGCCAAGTATACAAATCAACTTTAAATCAATCACTTATCTCTAGTCGAATAAAACAATGTAGACAACCAGTTAAGTCTATATTTAGCTCTGCCAGCTAGATATTTTGTCATTTTCTAAACTCTCTATTCTTTCGGTCACCACTACAGTTAGTCGTCGGTGACAATTGAATGTTCCATTGACGAGACTCTAGTTAGCTTCATGATCTCTATCCATGGGAAACACTGTATTTTCCTCTGTCAGGTTACTTTGTGCTTTGCTCGTCGGGCAACACTATGACTCTGCTTGTCGGTAGTGCTGTGCATTTCTTCATCAGGTATCACTGTGACTTTATTCTTTTTCTCTACCCGTCGGGTGCACTCCGTTGGTGTCTGGTTGTCACTTAGTGAATACTTGACTTGTTATGCATTACTAATAGCATAGCCTTGGTTCCTTTGGTTCTCTGAAGTCTTTGAGGTTATTTACATGACCGTACAAATTATATTAAGTTGACATCAATGAAAATACAATACATTAATTGATTTAATATCTTGCATGATTATTAACTTAACATCTTCAAACATTTAATCAATTACATGTCATCACCTTCTTCTTGGATCCACCATTTTCAACCTTCAAGCATTCAAAAGATATTATCATGGGGTAGCAATTACGGATTGTGAATTTGGTAGGAATACTTTAGCCTTGGGGGCTTGGTATGCTTTCTTTATCACATTCAAATCTATGCATTGTTTCCTCATTTTCAATTCATGTTAGGGTTTTTAATCTAGAGGATTAGATCTTGACATTACACATTCGAATCTCTTTCCAAGAGCAACACACACACATACATTCTATTATATTCGACTATTCGTGGAGGTGGAGATCACCAAAATGGGGGTTTGACTAAGGAAAAACCCTATATAGCCACCCCAAAACTCCTCTTTTCATATATTTGTAGGTGTTGTTTCAGGAGTTACAGGTTCGGGAACAATGGAACAGAGTGCAGATCCGGATAGCCTTTTCAGCAAACTTTTGGGATCCAAAAACAAAATTTTAGTCTGAGACTTTTTAGGTGAATTCTTCCCTAGGGTGCAATTGGAAATTTTGGCCAATGGTGACATTGACTTGAGGATACAAATCAGAACTGTGTCAAAATGAAAAAATATTTCTAGGTTTTGTTCTTCTCTGCATTTCCATTCCAGATCCGGTTTAGATTTTTCAGAAACTCAACACAGGCTTCAGAAAATGGCATTTTCAGATCTGCTATGATGTGAGGTAGGTATTTTATTCCATTATTCTTTGCATTCAATTTCAAGTCTATATCCATTATCAAATACAAAATTAAATGTAAAGGGTTAAATTATGGCATTGGTCTCATTTATATATGAATATCTATTGTGCAAAATCTATCTAGGAGACCATCCACATTCTCTTCTTTACATTTTGGTGAACCCTTGATAGACAACTCTTTCTCTTTAGTGTTAGATTTACATTTCATATTAAGATCTTGCATGCATATAGAAGTAGGTTTTCTTTTATGCTCTTGCATTTATATTCCAAAAATACATTAAAAAAAATATAAAATTTCTCTAAAAACACAAAAACATTTACATGCTTGTAATTTTATTGTCTGTTCAATATGTATGAATCTTTTTTTGAATACTTTGATGAAGATTTTATTGTACAAGAGAATAGATCCCTTAATGAGGTACATGGAAGTGAGAATGAAAATGGTTCGAATGAGATCTCCATGGATCCTATTCCTATTTCATCCTCCTCCACAACTTCTCTAATTGACCTTTACCATAGGATGTGTGCATGGTTACCTTCATGTTCCACTATTTGCAACATTGAGGCATCTAGAATATTATTTCCTAAACCTTTGATGACGCTAAAAGGATGTACTCGAATAACTATTAAAGGTAAAATTAAAGATCCTTTGGATTTCTTTGATAATATGGATTCCTTTTCACATATCGTACATGGAATAATCCTCAACCTACTATTCCAGCCTCTTTACCTCCTTCTCAACTCGTGCTTCCTCAAGCACCTAGGTTACCTTCTTCCTTTAAGGAGTATGACTTAGTTGATAAATTACGTGCTACTCCAGCCAAGATATCTTTATGGGAATTGCTTCAAACTTCTCCTACATATCATGAGGCATTACAAAAAGCTTTATCTACTCTTCTAGCTCTGCCTCCTAATCAAGAGAACATTAATTCATTTTTAGATTGCATGCATACTATGCCTTCTGTACCTCCTATTGTGTTCACTGATGATGATTTACCTTCTGTTGAGGTGCAGAATCAATATGATGCTCTTATTGTTGTTATTTCTATTAATCAGAGAATCATTCATAGAACATTATTTAACAATGGATCTGGGCTTAATGTTTGTAGCATGGATATACTCAAGGATATTACAGCTGATCTAACAACCATTCAGCTGGATAATATCCTTATTTGTGGATTTGATAACATTGCAAAGAAAACTTTGGGTATTATTACGCTACCTATCAAGGTTAGTCCAGTCCTTCTTCACACACATATTCATGTCATGCCTGGACCTCTCAATTATAACCTTTTGTTAGGAAGGCCTTGGTTACATACTATGCATGTGATTCCTTCTACTCTACATTGTAAGGTTAGGTTATTTTATAACAATATGATGTATACATTACATGCAGATGATGCGCCAAATCCTTTCTTGAATGCAAAATATGCTAAGATCTCTAAACCCATTCAACCAAGTAAGGAACCTAAGAAACCTCCTAAAGGTAAACAAGTTGATGCTCCATCTTCTTCTTTTACTAAAGATGATTGGGGAACATTGGATTTTAATCCTTCTTTTATGGGAGAGTACAAATTTTCTGATTTAGAGTTCATGAAGGAACAAAATGGGTTTGAAAAATGAGTTTTTATTCCTTCTCCACTTTCTATGGAAATAAAAAGTAACTTTGTTGCTGCTGTATGAGTTAATTTTGGCCTTCTAAATCAACCACACACTTCAACATAGTCCTTCTTCACCAGGTACAGCCAAGACTGAATATGAGTTATTCATCATGCCTGTCTGCGTGATTCGACCTGTTGCCTT
>MU224796.1:1104246-1129621 GCA_018584345.1 Thuja plicata | reverse complement strand
TAGATATTTAGGAATTAAATGTGATGTATGATTGATACAGATTTAGGATTTTCTGCATTTGACACTCAGGTCGAGTAGAGTCAGTGAAAACTCAGAATTTGCCTAGTACAATAGGACTTTGATGATTAGAAGAATGACAAATGCAAAAAAATTGGTTAGGGTTGCAAGATGCCAATTTTGGGGTGTTACAGCTGCTTCCCTTGAAGAAATGATTGAGACAATAAAACCAGATTGTTATTTCATTGTGACGTATGCCGCTCCTTTAACTCAATCTGATATGGCCGATAGATACTGTTCTGGTTATCATTTACTTAGGAAATCAGGATTCAATGGGAAAGCATGTGGAAAATATGACTAAAGTATACAAGTGCCCTTAGACAATGAAGTTTATGACTATACTTATGGGCTAGGATTCAATCCTTATAAGAAACCATCAGCTTTTCCTCTTAATGTTAATCATATCTGTGGTGGACACTTAAAATTGGTTAATCCACTTCTCCTTGACATGGATCAAAAACCTAGTTTGGATATTTTTCCTGAGGATGAAGCCCTAGCTGATTTTTTAGGAGCTTATCAAGATTTACCTACGTTTCATCCTAAAAGAAGAATGCCTTATTATCTGAATAATGAAGCCTATTTTGGAGAACATGATGAACAAGATATTTCTCCTTTGCCAATGGACTCTCCCATACAAATTAATTTATTAATAAATGAGACTATGGAAGCTCAAATGGATGAGAATGACTCTGAAAAAAATCAAAGTGGGAAAATGTTTGAACCAAGATGAACATGATCAATTGGTTTCCCTTTTTCTTGAATATAAGGATATATTTGCTTGGACATACTCAGATATGTCGGATATCGATCCTAAGATTGTTACTCACAATATTGTTCTTAAACCTAATGTCAAACCTGTGAAACAAAAAATCCAAAAGATGAATCTAGGTATTGCCTTGCTAGTGAAAGCTGAAATTGAAAAGTTATTAGGTGCTGGGTTCATCCATTCTATCGATTATTCTGAATGGTTTTTTAATATTGTGGTTGTTTCTAAAGGAGAGAATAAGATAACAATGTGCACTAATTTTCAAGATTTAAATAAAGCATCCTTAAAAGATGATTTTCCCTTACCCAATATCAATATGATTATGGATTTGACAACAGGTCATGCTTTATTATCTTTTATGGATGGGTTTTCAGGTTATAATCAAATCTTTATTCCTATTGAATATCAACTTAAAACCACATTTATCACACCTTGGGGAAAATTCTATTGGGTCATGATGCCTTTTGGATTAAGAACGTGCTATGACCTTGATTTTCCATGATTACATCCATAAGATTCTAGAAGATTATGTAGATGACATCTTGGCGAAATCTATACAAAGAGAGGACCATGTGTTTATTTTAAGACAAACATTTGAAAGGATTAGGAGTTATAATATTAGATTAAATCCTAAGAAATGTGCTTTTGGATTTGATTCTGGAAAATTGTTAGGATTTATAATCTCTAAGCGAGGCATAGAGGTTGATACTGAAAATATTGATGATATCATTAACATGCCTCCTCCTAAGAATATTTCTCAATTATGTAGTTTACAAGGAAAAATACAATCTATTCATCACTTTATTTCTAACTTAGCTAATAGAACTGTTCCTTTCACCTCCTTGCTTAGAAAAGATACCACTTTTTCTTGCAACCAGGAATGTAAACAATCATTTGAGCAATTTAAGGAGTATCTTGCTAATCCTCTTATTTTGCAACCTGCTCAATTCAATAAACCCTTCTATCCATATACTTCTGCCACTTCCCATGTTGTGAGTGCATTATTGGCTCAACATGATAGCGAAAGTAAGGAAAGACCGGTATATTACATCAGTCAGACTTTACTTGAATATGAAACAAGATATACCGATTTAGAAAGACAATGCTTGGCTTTAGTTTATGCTTGTCAAAAACTCAGACATTATCTATTGAATGTTGAGGTTAATGTTATTGTTAAATTTGATCCTCTCAAACACCTTTTCTCAAAAACTGATCTCTCTGGTCATCTGGCTAAATGGGTGATGTTACTTACAGAATTCAATCTTAATTTCATTCTTCAAAATTCAATTAAAGGACAAGATTTAACTGATTATCTAGCTGAAGCTCCTTGTCCTCATTCTCATATGAACATCACCTCAATAGAATTCCCTGATGAGAATATTTTAGCTATTAAGCAAGAAGATGTTTGGGAATTATATTTTGATGGTTCTAGATGTAAGATAGGTTCTGGTGTAGGCATCATCTTTGTCCCTCCTACAAAGAAACCAATCCCCATTTCATATAAATTGACCTTTCCTTGTACTAATAATATTGCGGAATATGAAGCTCTTATAGATGGCTTACGGGCAGCTTCATCCCTTCATATTAAAAAATTAGAAATATACAGGGATTCACAATTGATTGTTGAAAAAATCAAAGGAGGTTATCAGACTAAGAATGATAAAATGTCACAATATAAAGAATTGGCTCTTGATATCCTTTCACAATTTTCTTCTTATATGATTCAGACTTTACCTAGGAAAGATAATCGACATGCAGACACCATGGCAAGTGCAGCTTCCTTGGTGTGTCTCAAGAATAATGCTGAAGACTTTCAATTTACTATACCCACTCTTAAACAACCTGCAACTTCTAATAAGGTTAATGATGATTGTTTTAACTTGCATTTGTATGAATGGTATTCACATATCTTTCATTTTTTGAAAGACAATACATTTCCTGAATCAGCAACAAGGAACATGTGTAACCATATTAGGAAGCTTGCAGCATGTTATATCATTTTGGGCGATACCCTTTACAAACGTTCTTATAATGGTTTGCTATTAAGATGCCTTGGTAGAACCAAAGTTCCGATAGCTTTAGCGGAAGCTCATTCTGGTTCTTGTGGAGGACATTTTGGTGGGAAATATTTAGTTAATAAACTTCTTAGAATGGGATATTATTGGCAAACAATGGAACAAGATTCCTTTACATTTGTTAAGAATTGTCCTCAGTGTCAACAACATGGTAATTTAATTCATGCTCTTGCTTTTGAGCTTCATAATCAAGTTGCTCTGTGGCCTTTTAGCATTTGGGGATTTGATCTTATTGGAAAAATTTCACCAGCTTCTTCTCAAGGGCATACATACATTCTCACAGCTACAGATTACTTTACAAAGTGGGTAGAGGCTATTCCTCTCCGTTCTACTACTGCGGATGTTATTTGTGATTTTATTCTTAATCATATTATAGCACGATTCGGTATTCCTTCAACAATAGTTTCAGATAATGGTACTTCTTTCAAGAATAAAGAAGTCACAAAATTCTTGGAGAAATATCGTATTCAACATAGATTTTCTACTCCCTACTATCCTCAATCTAATGGTCAAGTTGAAGCATCGAACCAAGTTATTGAACAAATCTTAACGAAAATAGTCAATAAGAATGTGAAAGATTAGCATACTCAACTTACTTATCCTTTATGGGCTTATAGGACTAGTGTCTGCACTACCACGGGTACTTCTCCTTATAATCTTGTTTATGGTACTGATGTTATTATGCCATTAGAATCACAAATTCCTGCTTTATATGTTTCATTCCATGGGATAATTGATAAATAGGCTTTCTGAGAACAACGATTACAAGAATTAGAGATGTTGGATGAACAATGAATAAATGCTTTGGAGCATATTACAGCTTATCATAAATCACTTCAAAAATAGTACAATCATAAGGTGATTGAACGGTCATTTTTGGTAGGTGATTTAGTCTTATATGAAAATCAAAGGAATGTGAATGCTTTACCTGGTGAAAAGGGGAAATTTAGCCCTAATTGGCTTGGACCTTTTGTGGTTATTGAGGATTTTACTTCAGGTGCTTATAATATTGCTGATATGAATGGTGTTCCCCTTAAAGAACCTATTAATATTATGCATCTCAAACATTATTATCCCTAATACATCAACTTTTCTTCATGTATTTATGTTTTCCCTATAGAATAGTTATGTCTTTTTTGTAGGTTATGTGATTTGAATACATTTATACATTAATTTCATTTCTTTCTTTATGTTAAGTTTTTATGTATTGATGAAAAGAACAAGTAATCAATCATAGAACTAACTGGCCAAGCAAAATGTTCATATATAAATATTCATGAGTTTGGTACATATATGGCACATATTCCATGGCTATCAATATCTATCTCTATGCTCTGAGGGTCGGCGGCTCCCAACTCTTTTTTCTCTGTTGTGTGAGGCTGAAGATCTCAGTACGGTAGTCCGTGTGTGACTCCTCGATATGCTCATCTCATAGTTGCACTCCTAAGCTCTTTGTAGGTCAGCCATCAATCTCTCTTCCCTTTCTTTGCATAACCTCATCTCTCGGTGGATGCATGCAAAAATATCTGCATGTTAGCCAGGATCTCTCTTCCCAATAAGGGACTCTCGCTCGCTAGCTGGTAGTCGGTAAGATAAACAGTTATCCTTCAGAACCTCAGATACAAAGCTCCTCCACTCCATTACACTAGCTACAGAATTCAAACATATCTATCTTTTTGTACTTCTTCTTGCAAAGTATTTACTTAAAATATTTTAATCAATTACATAAATTATACCTTGATCTCCCTTCTGAGCATCACCAAAGGATCTAGATGGTCGGGGCATGGAGTGACTACCCTCTCCTTGCTTGTTGCATCTAGGTCTAGGGAGTGGTGTCTCTGTATGTGCATGGGGAGGTCATCATGATATCAATGGTACAACATGGATCACCTGATCATCTGTATCTATACTACCACCTAGGGGCATATCCTCCCCTCTCTCATATTCTCCCTCATCCTCTCTCTCCTCTTCTCTCTCCTTGTCCATGGGATCTCCCTGGGGAATGGGCTCCTCATCTTTATGATCCTCCTCCTCCTCCTTTGGTGTGTCACAACCTTGGTGCATCCTCTCTGAAAGACCTGGATCACCTATAGGGTATTCATCAGGGAAGATGGGATGGGTCCCCTGTAGACTCCAGTATCTGATATAATCTCTTCTCACCCCTGGGTGGGATACAGTATGATCCACCTCTATATCCTCAGTCTCATCTATATCACTATCTACAATATCTGCTACTGTAGGTCAACGTATGGTGTCGGGTCTCTGATAATATCTCATCAGGTACCTGTTAAGAGGTATTGTCTAGGGGACTCCCTGTGTCAAACCTAACTATCTCATAACTCTATCATAATAATATGGCATCATTGCATGACTGGTAGGACCCTCTAGCAACTTGTACTATTGGGAGTGTCTCAACTGGTATCAAGTATCTGGCCATCTTGTCATCCGATAGTATGGTCTCCATATCACATCCACAATTGGTATATGGTCAAAGTGTACCCTCCAAAAGAGGATATATTTGTACTACCAAACATCTACTAGAAGATATGCAAAGGCTCTTGGTGTTCTCACATCTATCATCATGGGAACACCTTGTGGTCAAGTACATGTGTAATGCTCAAACATCCAAACCTGTAACAAGGTGCATACCGTAAGACTCTCCCGCTAAAATCTCACTAACTGACTCAACTCATGGTAAAGATGGGCTAACATGCTAAGACCCCATGAGAAAAAAATCCTATCATTCTCCATCTTGCATACGAGATGAGTGAATGGTGCTAAGAAAATTGTACCCTTTGTGTTGGGTATTACAACCAAAGAGAGTATGCATAGCATTACTCTCTGTACCAAGGGTGTCAAACCTGCTACTGTGGCTGATAGAGTGATCTGATCTGATCAAGTCCTCATCTGTGGTACTCATCTAAAATAATACTCTCCATCTAATAACACCTCGGGAGGACCCCACTGCACTCTCATTCTAACAGGCTCACCTTGGACTGGAAGTCGTAGGATTCTGTACAGATACTCCAATGTGATCGTGATCTCTCCTGATGGAAGATGGAAGGAACAAGTGTCCTCATCCCACCTCTCTATCATGGCTGATATCATGTACTAATGGAACCTCATCTATGGTAGGATTTCTACCCAGCATAATCCCACATCTCTCAATAGTTGTATCTCATCCTGTTGTAACTCAGACAAGTTCTCTTTGACAGTCAGTAGAAGCCCTCCAAAGGGGTGCTCTCAGAGATGGACAAGATCATGTCAACACAAACAAGATCATATCAGTAATCTATCATCAAATAAATGCAATTCTCACTTGACCTAGTCAAGATTGACCTTTTTAGGTCAAGGTCGACCTTTTTGGGTCAAGGTTAACCTTTCTAGGTCAGGGTCAACCTTTTAGGGTCAGGGTTGACTTTATCCCCAGAAAGGATAGGACCTTCCCAGTTATGGTTTACCTGCAAAGGTCAAGGTCAACATAACTAGGTCAGGGTCAACCTTTTTGGGTCAAGGTTGAACTTCCCTATAAAAAGAGGAATTTATTAATTAAAACATCAAAAAAAGGCACCTACCTTAGGAAGTGGTTGTCCCTGGCCAGGCACTCTCGCAGGACCTCCACGTGACTCGCTCGAAGTTATTCTCTTTGGCATCTTGCTCCTTGATTCTAAGCTCTACAAATGGTAAGAATGAGAAGGTAAGTGTTATTCATCTTATTTATAGCTTTATATTAGGGTTTTCTTAGGGTTTCATTTGAATTTACTTAGGTCAAATATGAATTTCCCTTTACATGCATTTAGATAAGCATTCACTCTTTTCATCATAACTTGAGTTCGGTAGCTCTATTGTCAGTGTCGTCAGTGGTGTTGGAATCATGATTCAGATACCTAACCTCTTAAATCAGTTTAGGAAGATATTTAATCAATATAAATGGTTTAGGAAAGGAATTTTCAATAAATTACATATCCAGTCAATAGATCTAACTTTATCACCCTATTTCACCTTTCAGAATTAGTAAGCTGAAACAGGGGGAATAAGGGGATCTATGCATTTCTCAAAACCCTCTTAGTGAGTCTTAGGTGCTTTATGGATTTTAATTAACCTTGTGTATTACAGGTTGCAAATACTAACGGTTTCTTGCAGGATCTCCACATTGAGGACTTGGCTATATCCTTTTTACTTTACAATGTTTTCTTACTTTAGCTTGCATATTCACATAGTGTCATACCTAAGCTAAAGTGGGGGATAAATGTATCATCTTAAAATGGAAGCACTTCCATTTTGGTAGGTTTAGCACCCTTTTTTAGTATATTTTCATATTATATTTGCATTTAGGATGCACATACACTTGATTCTGCATCTCTAGGTGAAATTAGGGTTAGGGTCCTTTGGGTCCTCCTTAAACTCCCTTTCTATGACTCCATTTTTAGGTAGAACCTATGCATTGGCTCTCCTAAATATTCATCACACTTACTCTTTGGCCCCTGTGCCTCTATCCAACATACTGGTGTGTTTTCTCACCTTCCTGGGTCCCCGATTGACCTGGGAATCCTGCAGATTTCCCAAGGAGACCAACCTGAAACCTCAGTTCTGGGTTGAGGTAGATTCTAACCTAGGTTAGAATCAAGGTTGAACTTTACCTAGGTCAAGGTTGAGGTCATCCTTGATCTAGGTCAAGGTTGAGGTCAACCTTGACCTCTGTTAGGTGATGGTCGTCACTTTCAAATATGGAGCCTATCAGGGTTCTAAAACTTAAAATAGGTCCCCGGGTCCAGATGTGGAAGTGTTTTCCCAGATATTCAGATTAATACATCCCCTCCTTGGTTGGTGATTGTGATTTGACCATAATTCAAGGTGAAATTTGAATTTGGGTCCCTTGCATTGCCCTAGGAGGTCTATATTGAGATCTCTATATAAACACTCTTTTTTGCCTTCATTTGGACATGAAAAACAATTGTAAGATGATATGATGCAATTATGATTATGACATGATGATGAGGAAAGAAAGAAAGAGGGTGATATAGAAGGACAAGACATGATGATGCATTAATACATTCAATCACTTTTGTGGACAAGTCATTGTGGATATTCTTTGGAGCAAGAGAGACATCTTCTTTCCTTCCTTCTTCTTGGATCCACCATTTTCAACCTTCAAGCATTCAAAAGATATTATCACGGGGTAGAAATTATGGATTGTGAGTTTTTTAGGAATACTATAGCCTTGGGGGCTTGGTATGCTTTCTTTATCACATTCAAATCTATGCATTGTTTCCTCATTTTCAATTCATGTTAGGGTTTTTAATCTAGAGGATTAGACCTTGACATTACACATTCAAAGCTCTTTCCAAGAGAAACACACACATACATTCTATTATACTTGGCTATTCATGGAGGTGGAGATCACAAAAATTGGGGTTTGACTAAGGCAAAACCCTATATAGCCACCCCAAACCCCCTCTTTTTAGATATTTGTAGGTGTTGTTTCGGGAGTTGCAGGTTTGGGAACAGTGGAATAGAGTACAGATTCGGATACCCTTTTCAGAAAACTTTCAAGATCCAAAAATAGAATTTCAGTCTGAGACTTTTTAGTTCGATTCTTCCCTAGGGCGCAATAATAAATTCTGGCCAATGGTGACATTGACTTGAGGATAAAAATTGGAACTATGTCAGAACGAAAAATGATTTTTGGGTTTTGTTCGTCTCTGCGTTTCCATTCCAGATCCGGTCTTAGATTTTCTAGAAACTCAACCTAGGCTTTAGAAAATGACATTATCAGATTTTCTATGATGTGAGGTAGGTATTTTATTCCATTAATCTTTGCTTTCAATTTCAAGTCTATATCCATTATCAAATACAAAATTAAATATAAAGGGTTAAATTATGGCATTGGTCTCATTTATATATTTGAAAACTCTATCTAGGAGACCATCCACATTTTCTTCTTTACAACTTCTATACCTATATCTATTCTCCTCTATCTATTTCATTCCATATTTATTCTTCTATCTCTCCCTTTGTCGCTATCTCAGTATATCTCCATCTTACTCCTATATCTCTCCCTCTCTCTACTTTATCTTCCTCTCTTTTTTACTCCCTCTCTTGTCTAACTCTCTTTATCTCTCAGTCTCCTCTCCATATCTCTCTCCTTTATTTCCATATCCTCCATCTCTATCTCTATCTTTTCCCCCTCTTTCTCTCAGTCTTCCCTCCTCTCGCATTCTCTCATAATAGAATCTATACAAGACAATTTGAATTGAAATGCAAGATGATGAAATCCATCTTAACCATTGGATTTTTTTTTTCAATTTTTCCTTGGTAGATTTTTTATTTTCCACCGTGAGTAATAGGATGTTCATTAAAAAATTTAGAACAAATAATAAATTCACGCATCTCAAAATTGTTGACCTACACTATTTATACTATTATTTTCTATCAATGCCATTGATGTTAAAATCTAATGTTATGAATACGGTTAATACTTATTATACTAACATATTAATGTATCATATGTTAATATTATTAGTATTCTTGTTAAAATGAACAATTGCCTAATCTAATTATTTATTTAAGTAATGATATTTTATAATGCTTTAAATATGTATTTACTATTAGTGTCTTCAATCTCTATGATAGATATTAAAAGTAATATCAACTTATGTTGTAAGGTTTTCATTCTTTAATATCTACATTAATGCTAAAGGTTCTTCTTATTATTTGTATTAATCAATGGTTCTTTATTATCTAATTCAAATATGGATCATTATCTTATTAGAAAGACTACAATTGGATGATATGACATTTCAGGGATATTGAGTAATTTAAATGTGCATGCAAACAAGTTCCATCCTTCTAGCTCTCCATCTCTCTACCCCTATATCCCTTTCTACCAATTGAACTCATGTACAACATAAATATATAATATTAGTACCATAATGAATAGTTATTCTATAGTATCTTATTAGTCCCTAAAAACCTATCTCCTTTAGGGTCCATATCAACACATTTAGGTGACATAACTACTCATTCCACATTATAGACACCTTTGGATAAATTTACATAGATTTTATTATCTCCTTTTTTTAGCGGGAGAAAGGTGAAACTTAACTTTATGAGTAATCTTGTTTAGCTCCTTATAATGTGAGCACATTCTCCATGGATCATCTACGTTTTCAAGAATAATCATAAGACACATATATAAGTACATATAGTGGGATGAAAAATGGTTCTTGGTATTAATTTAGTATCGTGAATATGGTCTCTAATTAAGGGCATGACCTTATATTCTTGAAATGGTTCTAGAAGGTGTTCAATGATTTCTTGAATTTTTTTGGGTGAACTGAGTTGTCACATCTCTTTATTCTTTAAAATTGAATTGAACACATGTATGATAGGAACCTTTCTTGGGCATTATTTTCATCTTATGGGAGCTAACTATTACACCTATATTTAAATATTTTACAAATGGGTCAAGCATTTTATCTTCAACGAAATGTAGCATTGTTTCATATTCTTGTGGAATTATTTCCTCAATTTTAGGGGCACTTGAAAGAAGTTGAGTCTGCTTCTAGTTGAAGTTTTGGCCATAGAAAAAATACAAAAAATATGCTGACAGAAATAGGTACCTATTTTTTAAATATTGGGTACACGTTACATGGGGGATTCACTTAATTAGCCTATGTTATATCATGTGTATTCATGGCATGCTAAAGAATACCCCTATTTTCAAAAAAATATTGCTCAGAACTCTTTTTTTATCACCCCCTCCAATACCCCACACACCCCTTTTCCTCTATAAACCATCTTAATCTCCAACAAGACCCCCCCCCCTCTCGTCCCCACAACCCAATATAGGTAATATATTGCCCTATATTTTGCTCATTTTAAACCCCCTAATATGAACGCATGTGATATGATACTACCCCATTGTCCCATAAAATATGATTTTTTTTTTTGCATCTCATATCTGTAGGACACATTCCAAAAATATGAAGGCACATAAATAATATAAACATACAAAATATTATCCTAAATATTTTACTATAAAAATATATAAATAAAATTTCAAAAAGACAATATAACATAAAAAAAATATAATTTCAAAAAAACATTAGCAATTTTATAAAATTGTTCTTTTCTATATTTAAATTATAATTTAAAAAATAATATACCTTAATATTTAAAATGTCATTTCAAATAAATAACTTTTACATAAGCTTTTTATTGAGTAGTCAGGGTCAACAATTTAAACCAAAAGAAAAAATGGCATACAATGGAATTTAGATAACAAGGAGCTTTGAACATGTCGTGTTCATTTTCGATGGGAAATGCATGGTTCCCCTTCTCGATGGGACATGGGAAGGATTTAAAAGGCAACTTGTTTTTTATTAAAAAGAAGCCAAAACGAGGGGGCTGACCCATTGCAAAAGACATAGCAAGCACGAGAAGTGCTAGATTAGTAGCACATTACCAACACCAGCACACCCTCAGCCAATACCCTTCTTTAAAATCAAAAAAATAAAATGAGTGACCATAGGTCCCAAATTCACAGAAAATTTGGTAACCAACCTATGATCACCAGTAAGAACAGTTCCAGCTAAGTTAACAACATAGACCCAAATAACCCAACCATTAACATAAAACCACACAACAATACAGTCTTACGGCTAACATAGTCATTAAACATATGAAAAAATAGGCCCTTAAAGACTAACCACCAACAACAAAAGTTTAAGAACAACATGAAAAACATAAGGAAAGTCATTTGGGGTTATTCCCCCGTCATTGAGAAGCAACTTCAACTAGTCCTCCACCAGAAACTAGAAGAGTTTCCCATCGTCCTGCTCCATATCTGAGGTCTTCAGGCTCTCCTAGTGGAGAAGGTGGAGAGTCATGGCCACCGAGTGCATCACTTTAACCATGAAGTTTGTCATCCTGTTAAAACTCACGCTAAGATCCTTGATTTCACTTTGTAGCACCTATAAATCCTCTTTAGTACCAAGGTCCTGGATCTTACCTTGTAGCCACAGAATATCTGATGACATGTAACTAATTGAATGTTTGATAATGTTAAGTTGAAGATGATGCAAGACATTAAATCATTTAATGGTTTGTATTGTCATTGATGTCAACTTGATATCATCTGTACGATCATGTACATAATACCAAAGACTTCAGAGAATCAATGGAACAATTATTATGCTTTCAGTAATGCATAAAAGTCAAGTATTCACTAAGTGACAAACAACACCGACGGAGTGCACACCATCAGTAAAGGCAGAGAAAAAGGTCACAGTGATGCTTGATGAGAAGAAGACAATGTTTCCCAATGAAGCAGAATCACAGGATTCCCAATGAACTAAAAACAGAGTTTCCCAACAGATGGAGATCCCGAATCTAACTGGAGTTACACCGACAGAACTGGCAGTTGTCACCGATGATGAACTGCAGAATTGACCGACAGAATAGAGAGTTCAGAAAATGACAAAATATTTAGCTGGCAGAGCTTAAGGACAAACTTAACTGGTTGTTTTATTTGTTTTATTCGACCATAGTTAAGTAATTGATTTAAAGAAGATTTATACAGTTGGCAAGAAGATAACTACAAGATAAATCAGGAGTTAAAGCCATAAATTAGATTGGATGGATTCTTTTTTACACAAAGAATCATGAATCATGAATTAAGGAATATCATGTCTATATAAGAGACAAGCATAATTCATTTCTGCATGCAATTAGATACATAGAAGGGGAGTGAATAGAAAAAGGATGCCGAAGAGAAACTGGTGAAGGATAAACTTCATACAGTCCTGATCAATCAAGCTGAGGGAGAGCTAAAGAATTCTTCAGACACCGAAAAATAGTGAATCACAGCATCACAGAGTAGAAAGTGTGGAGCACAAAGGAATTGAATTGATACATTGATCAGAGAGGTATTGTACTTAAATAGATCTGAAAATCTGCAATTCAAAGTTGCATTAGAAATAGGTCATTGTGTTTCAGTTTAACCATTGAAGAATCAAGTCTCTTAACAGAGCAGGACTTAATAGTCTTCTATAATTGAGGTATATCCTAACAGATTACCAAAAAGGTTTATTCATGAAAGTAGCATTGAATTTGCATAAAGCCTATTGACAGCCTAAGACAGAGGTTGATTCAAGGATGGTAGCAAGATTTGCCTAAAGCCTATTGACAGTCTAAGAAGGAGGCTGATTCAAGGATGGTAGAAAAATAGATGTCAGATACTATGTGACAACCTATGTATAAAAATTCTCTAACAAGGTTGCACTTAACAATGTGTTTGTAACCTTTAACAGGGTTGGCTCCTAACAGTTCTCACTTCAGAAGAGTGAAAATTTGGGGTACCGATCCCAGTGGTATTTCCCTTAACAAGGTTTCCACATTAAAATCCATGTGTTATGTGTGTATGGTTTATTACTTTATTGTTTTACATTTCACATATGCATTTCTGGATTGATTGGTATAATCTGTATATTTACTGAGTATTGATAAATAAGTTTTACTACTTATCGGTAATCAAGGAGAATAAGGACAGACAAGGTAAACTGACAAATAGTTAATTATTTCAAAGTATTTCAAGGCATGCATCTTCTAGGGACTTAATAATCTGAGGTGTATTGATTGATGGATTAAATTTTTAAGGCCACTGATTCACCCCCCCCCCCTCTCTCAGTTATTACTAATAATATCATCCTTTATTTGATGCATGTTCGCCTTAAGGTCCTCATTTTTGTCCTCTGTGGTACCAAATTTTTTCCCCTCGATGTCCTTATTAGAAGTAGTCTCCTCCGGCATGCCCAATGATGAAGAAGAAGTAAGAGGAGACTCAATTTTGTTTCCTCTCGACACTTTTGTTCTCAAAAATTCCATAGTCGCAAGTTTGAAACTAGCAGACACCTACGTGGATTCTTGTCTTCTTTCATCTCCCTCCCCAGTTAGGGTATCTTTTCTCTTTTTCTTGTCGTAGCTTTCCTCCTCCTTAATTTTTATGGTTTTCCCCTTCTTGTTTTCTTCACTTTTCCCCTTTTTCCTTCCTTCTTCCTCCTTAGACTCCACGTCTTCCTCATCAACCTCAAGATACCTTGTCCTAACCACCTTCTTCTTGACACAAGAGTTGGAATAAATTATGTGGGCCCTCCTCCTACTGTCATTATCCTCCTCTTCTTCCACAGAGTCAATGTTGATTTGAACTTCTCCCACCTTACCAGCGTGACCCTAGCGAGTATCTTTAGAATTTCCCCTCGGGAGAAGGAGTTTTAGAGCATGAAGTAGGTTTAGACGGGGAAGAAACTTTCTCTTTTGGGCTATTGGCAGGGAGGGTATTCAAATCTTGCAAGGTAACAATTCTTGGAGGACACAGGGCTCAGTGAAAATGATACAACTAAAATATAAGCCCTTGGTGGAGGATACAATAGCTCTGCTTGGTTTTTTCTTCCCCCTCACATCCCTAATCAAAGCTTCCAACAAATGCAACAAAGAGAACAAGCTAGACATCTCTGAATTATACCATAAATGATTTAACAATGAGAACTGATAATTATAGCAGGTCCCTACAAAATGACCTTCAAGGGTGATATTTTTCATTAGAATTAATTATACCTCATTACATGGTTCAAGCAGCTCATCGTGCTTGAATCCACCATGAAAACAAACAAGAACCTTCATTTTTTTTAAGAATATGTTAACGCTAGTGTCATCCATGCTCTAGGTAACCTTCCTCCACTTTCTTCCCTCCAAGGATAAACCCGTGGCTTGAGTTATCACTTCTTCATTAATCTTGGAAGTGATTCCATTAGTGGTGACATTATGATCTTCCTAGGAATCAACAAGTTGCATTGAGATGAATTCATCGCTTCCCTCCATGGCTTCCATGTAAGGGTAAAACCCATCTTCTTTTAGGTACATTACGACACAAGGGTTTTTAAGAAACCCGTCCTCAATTTTAGGCGGTTCTACTCTGACCATATCCCCTCCCATCTTTGTGTTATTATCTGAAAGTTGCACTTCTTCCTAAGGCTCCAAAGACATCACAGCTAAAATCCCAATGCAAAACATAGTCCATAACCTATCCCATCTCAAATAACCATTGCATCAAACCAACGTACCTAGAACAGTGGTAACTCTAATCTCCTTAATGAAAAGCTAGCAATTCGACCCGAAGAAAGTACTTTTCACATGAGGAGGCATATTAAAGACAATAAAATCCCATAAAATAATATGATTGTAAATATTGGGAATAAAATGATCATAAAGCCTGGCCGTCTTTTCACTAGTCATGTATCTTGTGAAAATCCCCATGCTATCTTTTCTCTTAAAAGTCCCCGTACAACCACCATATATGGTAATAATAACCCTTCTAATCCACAAGTTACCAATATTATGTTTTTTTCCTTCTTTACATTTGAAATTTGATTTCTTTCAGCTCCTTTTGACTCTGCTACCCGCCTTTCTCCACCAATAATATTCAAAAATAATGTACGTCATCATTCAGATTTATTATTACTTTCCCTCACAACGAGCATTTTGGTATACATTGTTAGCGACCTTAAGTTTCTCCAGCACTTGATCCTATGTATAGTTAATCAAGTGGCCGCCAATGCATATGCCACCGCATTCCCTTCTCTATAAATGTGTTTTAATTTGAATTCCTCTAGCCTTGGGAGAAATAGCCAAATATCTTGCATTAGACTAGACATACTCCAACTAGCCTTATAGTTACCATTGACCATCTCAGTCACAATTTTTGAGTCACCCTCGATAATCAACTTCCTGATTCTCGTAATAAAAATAAATTTAAGACCCCATAATAAGGTGGATATTTCAACCACATTATTGGTAACCATCCCAAGGTTAACCGCATAAGCAATATGCATCCTTCCATGATGATCCTTAATAATACCTCCACCCGCAACAATCCCACTGCAAGCAGCCCCATCAAAATTGATCTTGTAGAACATGTCAGTAGGGGGGACCAGTGGGTATTCCTCCTTGCCAACACTTTTGAGTTATAAAAATCATAAAAAGGATTTAGAGAGCTTCCATTCCTGAGCCAATATATATTCCTCATCCCTAGGGAGAAGTTAGGAACTTTCCACCGACAAGTCTCAAGGTTCTCCCTCTGTGGATTTACAGCAGTTCTAACCATACCTTCAATATCACTTTCCTCCCCCCAAAACACCTTATTATTCCTTTCCTTCCAAAGGCTCCAACACACATGTTGGGGTAACATTTTCCAGAGTAAACTAATGAGCTAATGAACATAAAGGTGTCCCCAATTAGTGACAAATTGATTGACATTCTCCATGAACACCCACTATAGCTGCATTTTGTTCATGATTCTAGACCACACATTAACCGCATAGGGACAATGGATTAAGAGATGATTTATGGTCTCTTCCTAATTTTTACACATCACACAATGGTTGACCAACTATATTCCCCTCTTCTGGAGGTTGTCCAGAGTAAGGATCTTGTCGTGTAAAATCATCCACTAGAAAAAAATTATTTTAGGGATCAACTGGGGATTCCAAACACTTCCCCATATTTTCTCATTCACCACATTCTTGGAACAAACTACGTATGCCAATTTGACCGTGATCTCCCCCGATGTGTTATGGCACCATAGAACTTTGCCTTCTATCTGAGAGAGAGGGATTCTGACACCTTCCAATGACTTCTGAATTTCCAAAACACAATGGGGAACCTGATCTTGGTCATTATAAGATTCTATCAACTTTTTCCATTTGTATTCATGAGATATATAGTCCTTCACTTTACTCCCAAAGAAAGTTTCAAGACAATCTCTACTATGGAAAAACCTATCCATACCAAGGGGTTTACCACCAATCCTCCCAAAATCTAATCTAATTACCATTTCCCAACATCCATTTTATCCTAGCTTTTAGGATACCCTTACACTTAGTAATAAAGTTCCAATTCTTAGAACCAGTCGGTAACCCCTGGCTTAAAGGGAATTGAGAGGAGTTGAAGTACTTAGCCTTCATAATTTTGCACCAGTCTATGGAACCCCTAAATAACTGCCAACCAACCTTGGTAATTAAGGCCTTATTTAAATCTTTCAGTTTACTCACTCCCAGAACACCTTTGACCTTAGGTTGATAAACTGTATCGCAACTGACCAAGCTCATTCTAGCCTTTTCCACCACCCCCATCCACAAAAAGTTATTCTGAATCCTCTCAATCTTTTCTACCATTCTCTCAGTAATTTTGAATAGAGAGAAGAAGTAGACATGTATACCATGGAGAGCCTCTGACAGTAATTGCAACTTCCCCACATTACTCAGCACTTTCCCCTTCTATCCCACCAATATTTTCTACATTTTATCCAAGATAGTAGTCCAGGACTGGTCCAAGACCTCCTTAACTATGAGAGGGAGACCTAGGTAGGTATCTGGCAGCTTAGCCCCCTTACAACCAAGGCAATCTAAAATATTTTGTTGCATTTTATGCTCCATGTTAAAGAAATAAATTTTCTCTTACAGTAGTTAATTTATTGTCCTAGAGCCACTACATAGTCATTCAATAGTTTTTTACATTCACTGGCTTCCCTAATAAAGGAATTTCCAAAGAGGAATGTGTCATCCACAAACTGTTGGATAACCTCTAGGGGAAGAATGGAAGTTGGCTTAATGCCAACAATAGTTCCAACATTCTTCAGGTTCAGGAGATTTTGAGTCAGCACCTCCGCCACCATTAGGAACAAGTAAGGGGAGAGAGGGTCCCCTTGTCTGAGCCCCCGCTCTGGCTTAAATGATGTCAGGGCAATCCATTTACCTGCACAAAAAATTCCACCATTTCCACTGCCACCCTTATGACTTTTATAAATCTTTCATGGAAACCAGATTTTCTCAGCACCTCATACACAAAGTCCCAAAAGAATTTATCATATGCCTTAGAGATATCCAACTTCAGCACCATCCCAGGGTTTTTTCTTTTTTCCATAGAATGAATAATTTTGTGGGACGTAATCATAGCATCCAAAAAAATTTGGTCTGGAACAAAACCCTTTTGGTTAGGATTAATGTTTTTACATAACAGAGGTTTAATCCTATTGGAAAGAATCTTGGAGAGAATCTTGTAAACTCTATTACATAGGATAATAGGAGGGAAATCCCCCAGACTCTTCAGATCTAGAATCTTAGGGACCAACACAATATGAGTATTATTAATTTTATTCAAGATGTTTCTAATCCTAACAAAATCACGGGTCGCGTGGATCAAGTCATACTTGATAACCTCCCAGAAATGTTGGAATAAAGTCAGGGGAAAGCCATCTGAACTGAGTGATTTATAGGCACTCATGGAAAAAAAAAAAATTTAACCTCCTCCTCTAAAACTTGACGTAATAACTCATCATTTTCCACCACACTAATGATAGGTGGAATAGCCTCCAGGAGCCTATTAGTTATCTCCACTGAATCCTCCTGAACTGAGCATCTGTAAGTTTCCTAAAAGAACTTGGTAGCATACTTGGCTACCTCTTCCTCCTCCATTAATAGCCTATCCCCACCATTCCTTATGGATTTAATAGTATTTCTTAATTTATGATTTGAAGCGGACCTGTGGAAGAAGGCCAAATTTATGTCTCCTTCCTTGAGCCATTGGACCCATGAACTTTGCTTCCAGTATATTTCTTCCCTCTTTAGATTCTCTTTCCATTTATTTTTCCATGCTTCTTATTCACAATGATCACTTCAAGAGGAATCCCCCTCAGCCATCCCTATTTGGAAGTGTTTAAGTTTTTCCTCTATCTCTTTTTTGTTCTAAAAAATGTTATCGAACGTTGTCTTGCTCCACCTTGGGCCTCATTCCTAATCATTTATAATTCTTTTGATATTCTAAACATGTCCGTCCCCTTATAGGAACATTCCACCAACATCTCATACAATATTTAAACTCAGGGTGGGAATGCCACATTATTTCATAAGGGAATGGGTGGGGCCCATTCCCAATCTTCTCTTCCCAATTTAGGATGAGGGGGGAATGATCAAACACCACCCTGGGGAGGTGAGAGAGGCCCACCATCGAAGAAATATCCCAACCACCCAAGATCATCTATCTATCCATTCTAACTTGAATCAACTATTGTCCCTTTCTATTGTTGGACCAGGTGAAAGCCAGCCCATGCAGATCAATATCAATCAAGTCATTTATTCTCATAAAATCTGCCAAGTCTTGCATACTTTTAGAGTAATCCGGAGGGCCACCCATCTTCTTTGAGGGAAAAAGGGGGGTATTGAAATCCCCCACACATATAATGGGGTACCTCATATCAGCTAATATGACATTGGAAATTTCCCCCCAGATCCTACTACAGTCACTCCTAACATTGGGAGCATAAATATTATATAGGTACCAGGAAACATGGTTCCAGGTAAACAAAATCACAAGATAGTTATGAGAGAAATCCACATCATTTCCAAACAACTTACCACATGTACCCAATGCAATGGAGAAATAATTTGTGGGTATAATTAGATTCATTTTTGTTTTTTTCTTGATTACTCTCATAACAACTCCAAACCAGAGTTATGGCTTGTTGATACATCTGATGCACCTATTTCATCACGGTAATACTAGTTTTTTGTTTGGTAGTGATGGTCTAACTCCAATGGAAATTTGCACAAATGACGCTTTCCAAGCTAGCTCTATTCAAAGTTTGAACAATATTGTATAGTGAAATCACATGTAATTAATAGTTTTTAGGGTGCATTAGTTATATTTCTATTAGACTTTTGTAATGAGCTAGGATATCAGGTTTTCTTACTGGTTCTTTCCCGATTGATCTCTCAAACTAGATTATACTTAATATACATATAGTGGCATGCCCACTTTTGTTTAAAAAAAAGATGTACCCAGGTTCTTGATAGTAGCCACACCACCAGAGGTCCCATCTGCTTCACAACAAAGAAAGCTCACCCAGGCAAAATCTTATCAACAAGCAGCACAAAATTTTGGTATGACATCTTAACTTCCTGGACTAAAACCACATCAAATTTAAACTCCCTAATATACTTTTTTAAGGCATATTGTTTCTGGGGGCTATTCATACCCCTCAAGTTCCAAGAGAGGAACTTAATTTTCTACTCTTCTGGGAATCCTCTAGGGTTAATTGCTTCCCATTTGCAATTCCCCTAGTTTCCTCCTTGGTTCTTAACAGTCTTTTCATGGGCCTTCCTACTTTGGAATCATTACCCACATCTGCCTTCTTTCCCCCTCTAGTTTTCCTCTTTGGTTCTGACCATTCAAGTAAACTTTCAGAGGAAGAACAAGGGGTTGACAATGTCCTCATCTTGTCCTCCCTCACACATGTTTGTGGAGGTGAAAAATTATTAAATCCTTTTCCTCCCAAGGCCACCGCGACCCCCAGTAACCTAAACTTCCTTCCTCCCCCAAGCCTCCCTCCTCCCTCAAGCTACTAGTCTTTGAAAACTTACTCTTCTCACTGTCCACTCCCCTTTTAGTCTCTTTTCACGATATTTTCCTATTGGAGTTTGTGATTTCCTCCAGGACCTTGTTCTGTAAAATTTCTCCTTCCTCCAAGATCATCTCCTATTCTACCATCTTTTTGTTAGAATAATTGAGAGAGGGGGGGTGCTGAATCAATGGCCTCAAAAATTAATCCTTAAATCAACCCAAAAAATTATTACCACATTTATAAGCCTCTATTTATATTCAGTCCTACAAGATGAGTGCCTTGAAATAATTATATCAGATTGCTACTTGTTGGAATGCTTTGTAAAACCTTCTATTGTATGTTTACCGACAAGCAGTCTTTCTATTTACCAAAACACAATAAATAACTAGTGTATACTGATCAATCCAGATTTACTTATGTGAAATGCAAAACAGTAAATTAATGAATCATAAACATATGACACATGGATTTTTAATGTGGAAACCCTGTTAAGGGAAAAACCATTGGGACCGGCACCCCAAATTTTCAATCTTCTAAAGTGAGCTTAGTGAAGAGCCAACCCTGTTAAAGGTTACAAACACACTGTTAGGTGTTACCTTGTTAGAGGATTTAAATGAATAGTTTGTCACTTAGTATATGGCATCTAATGCTACCATCCTTGATCAAACACTCACTTGGCATGTCAATAGGTATCAGGCATATCCAATGCTACTTTGTATGATCAAAATTTTTGATACTCCTTGGGATGTATCTCAATTAGAAAATACTTTTAAGTCCTTCTCGGTTAAGGGACTTGATGCCTCAGTGGTTAAACTAAAATAGTAAATTGATCTGTTCACATATACAACTATAATTATAGATTTTCAGATCTATTGTAAGTGCATTACCTTTCTGATCAATGTTATCAATTCAATACCTTTGCTCCACACTGTTATTCTCTGTGATGTTGTATCACTATTCGTCAGTGTCTGTAGAATTTATCTCTTTCCTTAGCATGATTGATCAAGTCTGAATGAAGACTTTCTTCTCCTTCAGAATATCTTTAGCATCTATTCTCTTATCACTCCCCCTTTTTCATATTGAATAAACTTGTCTCTTATATAGACATGATTTCACCATTTTTTGGCTTTCTTGATCTTCGCGTGATCCACAATTCTCGCCCATAAGATTTAAAGAAAAACTCCAATTTTATCTCATAGAGATCTTCTTGCCAACTAGACAAAGCAACTTTAAATATTTTACTTATCTCTAGCTTTATCTTGTCAATTAAAATAATGATAAGTACCAGTTAAGTCTATATTAGCTCTTGACAGCTAAGCATTTTGTCATTTCTAAACTCTTTGTTCTATCGGTCAATACTTCAGTTAGTCATCAGTGACAACTCACTGTTCCATCAATGTGACTTCAGTTGTCTTTGGGATCTCTGTCCATCGGGTAACACTGCAATTCTGTCCGTCGGGTTACACTGTGCTTTGCTTGTCGAGTAACACTGTGACTTTTCTCATTGGTAATGTTGTACATTTGCTCATCGAGTAACACTGTGACTTTTCTCTCATTGGATTACTCTGACCGTCGGTGTGCACTCTGTCGGTGTATACAGTCACTTTGTGAATACTTGACTTTTATGCATTACTGATAGCATAGCCTTTGATTTATTGGTTCTCTAAAGTCTTTGGAAATATGTACATGACCATAGAGATTATATCAAGTTAACATCAATGAAAATACAATACATTAACTTTCTGTGTCTCTATGATCATCAACTTAACATCTTCAAACATTCAATTAGTTATAGTTCATCAATCTCTCCCTTTGGCATTGATGGAAACACACTACATTATCACACTATATTATCACTAATACAATATGAAATATAACAGTTGAAGTTCATCAAACTACCAATCTTATGTACTATAACCGATACAAATTTTTGGTCCTTGGTAAGCTTATGTGAGCTTAGATTTGATTCTTGTAGCTTTCTTTCTATCTTCAATCCCTTCACTGGATAGATGTAGAATCTTTTTTCTTCTGTTGTGATGTGTTATCTTCTTGTGTCAAACTCTCTCCCTTTGACTGTTCTTTTTCTTTTGATGTCTCTTTTCTCTCTTGTCAGCAATCTCTCCCTTTGTATGTACTCTCCCTTTCTAGTTACATCTCTCCCTTTGGATAATGTGATGGATATGATCTCTCGCTAATGTGATAATGGATATAATATCTCCCTTTGACAGCAATGCCAAACAAATATTTTGGTAGTAATGCCAAACAATCCTTTCTATCCATAATATACTCCTTGAATTTCCCAATCCATCAACAATAGAACAACTCTAGTGCTTGGAGTAGATAAATACCTTGTTGTGTATAGATGTATCTTTGAAGTCCATCTCTTTGCTTGCATCAACATGAATGATATTATGATAATATGTAGGTTGATGCAGCCTTCTAGTCATCTTACTGACCAGTAGACAAGGGTCTGACCCCTAGTCTCTTTCTCAAGTACTCAAATGCATCCTTGGGCAGTGGCTTGGTGAAAATATCAGCTAATTGTTTCTTTGATTGCACATACTCAAGTATCACCTCCTTTTTCTTGAACTTGTTCTCTCAAATAATGATACTTGATAGCAATATGCTTTGTTTTAGCATGCATGACTGGATTCTTGGAAATGTTAATTGCACTGGTATTATCACAATAGATAATTACTTGTTCAAGAATTTTCATATGCATACCTTCTAGTAACTATTTGATCCATGCAATATTTGAGCAGTTTTCAATAGCAGCATCATACTCTACTTTTGCAGGAGATTGAGAGATGCATCCTTGCTTCTTGTTGATCCATGTGACAATTCTGTCACCCATAAAGAATGCTCCTCCAGTTGTGCTCTTTCGGTCATCAATGTTTCTAGCTCAATCAGCATCGGTAAAGACCTTAAGTTCAAATTTGCCTTCGCTTCTATACCATAATCCATATTCCTTGGTATTCTTTAGATATCTTAGGATTCTTTTCACATCAATCATATGTGATTACCTAGCGTTAGAAGAAAATCTTGCAACTCTTCCTAGTGCATGTGCAATATCTGGTGTAGTATGTACAACATACATGAGTTTCCCAATCATTGATCTGTACAAATTTTGATTTACCTCAGGTGACTTGTCCTCCTTTTTCAGCTTACATCCAGTTGCCATCGGTGTTCCAACTAGCTTGGAATCTTCCATCTTGAATATTTTCAACACTTCTCTAATGTATTTGGATTGTGTAATGAAAATGCCTTCATCTTGTTGCATGATCTATAGACCAAGAAAGAACTTGATCTCTCCAAACATAGACATCTCAAACTCTTTTCTCATTTCATTTGCAAATGATTTCCATAGCATATCAATGCCTCCAAATATGATGTCATCAACAAATATTTCAGTAATCAAAATGTTAGCATCAATATCTTCCTTCAAATAAAGATTGTTGTTTTCACAAGTTCTTACAAATCCAATACTTATGAGATAGGAATGAAGATTTTTGTACTAGGCTCTTGGTGCTTTTTTCAATCCATACAAGGCTTTGTGTAGTCTACATACCATTTTCCTCTTGTCTATATCAACAAACCCTTCTGGTTCCTCAATGTATACCTCTTCCTCAAGTATTCCATTTAGAAATGCAGACTTGATATCCATTTGGTATACCTTGAATCCTTTACATGAAACATAAGCAAGTAATATTCCCACTCCTTCTAGCCTAGCAACGGGTGCAAAGGTTTCTCCATATTCAATCCCTTCTTCTTGTGCATACCCCTTTCATACTAGTCTTGCTTTGTTTCTGGTGACTTCTCCATTCTCATTCAGTTTATTTCTGAATATCCATTTTGTACCGATGACATTCTTGTCATCTAGTCTTAGTACAAGTGTCCATGTCTTATTTTTCTCAATCTTCTCAATTTCTTCATTCATAGCACTAATCCATTCTTCATTATCAAGTGCAACATTGATAGATTTTGGCTCAAAATCACAAATTAGACATCTTGTGTTTAGAGACTTACTTGTGGTTCTCATACCAGCCTTTTTGTCTCTAATTATTTGTTTTTGTTGATGGTTCCTTCGGACACATCTGGCAAGTACAGGTTCAATTCTTTGTCTATCATATTGATCATCATTGTGTCCTTCATTCTTATCTCCATCGCTTGTTACATAATCTTGAGAAATATCCTGATTTTCAGTATTTGCAACTTGATGCTCAGGTGCAATAATCTGTTGCTTGGGATCTATACATTGTTTCTCGGGTATAGTGTCAGGTTCTTCATTGTAAACAAACCTGTTGTAGTCCTCTGGTTCTTTTGTTCTTTCCTTTTCATTCTTCTTTGCAAATTCATCTATCTTTACATTTGCACTTTCAACAATTTTGTTAGAGGCTTTATTGAGACATTTATAAGTCTTTCTCTTGGTGGAATACCCTAGAAAGATACCTTCATCACTTTTGGAGTCAAGCTTTCCATTTCTTTCATCTTTTAAGATACAACATTGAATACTAAAGATTTTGAAGTAACTTACATTGGGTGTGTAACCATACCATAGCTCATAGGGTGTATTCTTGGTGTCTTTCTTCAATTGTACTTTGTTTAATGTGTAAATAGTAGTACTGATAGCTTCCCTCCAAAAGATTTGGGTGATGCCTTTCTCTATCATCAATGTCCTTGCACAATCAACAATGGATCTGTTCCTTCTTTCAGCAATTCCATTTTGTTGTGGTGTTCTTGGTGTAGAGACCTATCTTTTGATTCCATGCTCATTAAAAAAGTTAGTGAATTCATCTAAAATAAATTCCCCTCCTCTATCTGATCTTAAGCATTTCAATTCCTTACCACTTTGTTTTTCTACCATTGCTTTGTACCATTTAAACATCTTGAATGCGTCTAATTTATCTTTTAGAAACATAACTGTCATCATTCTAGAGTAATCATCAACAAAGAGAATAAAATATCTATCACCATAGTAACTCTTTGTCCTCATGGGTCCACATAGATCAGTATGGACTAATT
>MU224796.1:1037561-1104196 GCA_018584345.1 Thuja plicata | reverse complement strand
TTGTCCTCATGGGTCCACATAGATCAGTATGGACTAATTCTAGAATGGCATCAGATGTATGGGTTTTTCTTTTGAAACTAGACTTTGTCATCTTACCTTTTTGACAATTTTTGCACATGATATTGTCAAGCTTAGTCATCATCGGTAAGCCTCTTACATTTCTCATTTCTACCTTCAGCTGGACAAGGTGTTTCATTACCCATTCTTACTAAACCACCATTATAGTATTCAAAAGTCGCAAACTTTTTTTTCTCACCGGTCATATGGTGAGTGTAGCCACTATCTATGATCTAAACATCATTTTTACTAACTTTAGATATGAGTACAGTTTCTACATACCTTTCTTCATCTTCATTTGAATCATCTTTTTCTGCCACAAAAACCATCTCGATGTCTTCATCAGATTTGGTGTTAGTATCTTCATCTTTGCATGTATCTAGGTAATTGGCCTTCTTTCCTTTGTCCTTGTAGTCTCAAGTATCTCTTCTTTCTAATTTTTGATTGCTTCTGTAATCTCAGTTATCACCTCTGTAAAACTTCTTTTCAAATGACCTAGCATTACTTCTGTCATCTTTTCTCCTATTAGGAAATCTTGCAGAAAAGTGTCCAATCTCTTTACAATTAAAACATACAAGTGGTAATTTACCTTTGCCTCTCTACATTCTTCTAGCCATAAGTGTTTTAATTTCATCAAGATCTTCTTCTTCACTTTCACTATCACTATCTTTTCTCATAGTGTGTTTATGACTTGATTTAATTATTCTCAAAGAAGATTTGAATGCACACTATATGTTTGTTAAGACACTATTATCAAATTTATTCATCTCAAATGAAATCAGTCTTCCAATCAAACTATCTAGAGTAACATTGTTATTTTCTACTGCTCTCATTTCTTGTATGGCAGATACTCTAATAGCATAAGTAGGTAGTAAGGTTCTTAGAATTTTACTTACCACTATCTCTTCTTCTAGTACACCTCCAACTCCTTGGATAGCATTGACTACCTCTTTGATCTGTGTGTTGTACTATGTGATGTTTTCACCTTCTTTCATTCTGAGATCATCAAACTTTCCTTAAAGGCTTTCTGTCTTGGCTCTCAGAACATTTTTATCACCACCATTTACAAGCTTTAATTTATCCCACATCTGCTTTGCAGTTGTGCATGCTTTGACATCTTCAAATCTAGCATCGGAGAGTGAGGAAGCAAGCTCTATTATCATGCAATTGTGCTCATTCTTCTCTCTCATTTGTTCAACTATGAGTACTCCTGTGAGAAACACATATCCAGTATCTAAGTATTGAGTAACATCATTTCCAATACCTAATAAGTAGAGTCTTATCCTTCTTTTCCATGAAGCAAAGTTGTCTTTGTTTAGCTTGGGCACATCTCGTGTGTTCATTTTGTGATCTTTAGATTAGGTCTTGAAACCTTCCTTCTAATCACACAAGCTCTGATACCAATTGTTAGAATAACTAAGAGGGGGGGTTGAATCAGTGGCCTCAAAAATTAATCCTTAAATCAACCCAAAAACTTATTACCACATTTATAAGCCTCTAGTTATATTCAGTCCTACAAGATGAATGACTTGAAATACTTATATCATATTACTACTTGTCGGAATGCTTTGTAAAACCTTCTACTGTATGTTTACTGATAAGTAGTCTTTCTATTTACCGAAACACAATAAATAACTAGTGTATATCGATCAATCCAAATTTACTTATGTAAAATGAAAGAGTAAAGTAATGACTCATATACACATGACACATGGATTTTTAACGTGGAAACCCTGTTAAGGGAAAAACCCACCGGGACTGGTACCCCAAATTTTCACTCTTCTGAAGTGAGCTCGGTGAAGATCCAACCCTGTTAAAGGTTACAAATACACTGTTAGGTGTGACCTTGTTAGAGGATTTACATGAATAGTTTTTCAGTTAGTATCTGGCATCTAATGCTACCATCCTTGATCAAACACTCACTTGGCCTATCAATAGGTATCAGGCATATCCAATGCTACTTTGTATGATCAAACTTTTTGATACTCCTTGGGATGTATCTCAATTAGAAAAGACTTTTAAGTCTTGCTCGATTAAGAAAGTTGATGCCTCAGTGGTTAAACTGAAATAGTAAATTGATCTGTTCACATATACAACTAGAATTGCATATTTTTAGATCTATTGTTAGTGCATTACCTTTCTGATCAATGTTATCAATTCAATACCTTTGCTCCACACTGTTCTGCTCTGTGATGTTGTATCACTGTTCATTGGTGTCTGTAGAATTTAGCTCTTTCCTCAGCTTGATTTATCAGGTCTGAATGAAGACTTTCTTCTCCTTCGAAATCTCTTCAGCATCTATTCTCTTGTCACTCCCCCTTTTTTCATATTGAATAATCTTGTCTCTTATATAGACATGATTTCACCATTTTTTGGATTTCTTGATCTTGGCATGATCCATAATTCTCACCCATAAGATTTAAAGCAAAACTCTAGTTTTATCTCGTACAGATCTTCTTGCCAACTAGACAAAGCAACTTTAAATATTTTACTTATCTTTGGCTTTAGCTTGTCGATTAAAACAATGATAAGTATCGGTTAAGTCTATATTTAGCTCTTGATAGCTAAGCATTTTTTCATTTCTAAACTCTTTGTTCTGTCGGTCAATACTTCAATTAGTCATTGGTGACAACTAACTGTTCTGTCAGTGTGACTTCAGTTGTCTTCGAGATCTTCGTCTGTCGGGCAACACTGCAATTTTGTCTATTGGGTTACACTATGCTTTTTCTCATCAGGTAACACTGTGACTTTGCTCATCGGTAATGCTGTGCATTTTCTCGTCAGGTAACACTTTGAATTTTCTCTTGTTGGATTACTCTGATCGTCGGTGTGCACTCTGTCGGTGTATACAGTCACTTTGTGAATACTTGAATTTTATGCATTACTGATAGCATAGCCTTTGATTCATTGGTTCTTTGAAGTCTTTAGCAATATGTACATGACCATACAGATTATATCAAGTTGACATCAATGACAATATAATACATTAACTTTCTGTGTCTCTGTGATCATCAACTTAACATCTTCAATCATTCAATTAGTTATAGTTCATCACTTTTCCTTATAAAGGCCTATCTTCTCTGGAATTTTAAGAAGATCCACCACTCTCACCAAGTGGGGGTACTCCCCTTCCATAGAGTTCTCATGTACCTTCTTCTCCTTCATCTCCCCATCCTTAAGCACCTCCTCTTGGACAAAGCAAGAGACCTATGGAGCATTCTAAGTTGGGGGGGCAAGGTCTGTTGCTCCCCCAAGGTCCTTCCAGGGGAAACCTTACAGTCTACCACTACATGACCATGCTTAGCACACCTTTGGCAATGAAGGGTAGAATTCTCATAAACAATGGCTTGATTCCATTTACCCCATTTGGAATTCAGCGCCACAAAGTTTGGGAGGGGTTTATTCATTTAACATTCACATAGAATCTCGCAAACACTAGCCTTGACTTCTACACAGTTACAAAGTCCACAGAGACATATTGGCCAAATGAGTCCCCGATCCACCAGAGTACTTTCTCATCCCATAATTCTAGGGGAATCCCTAGGAGGCAGACCCACACCAGTGTAGCTCTCTGAAGCTCCACCTTCGGGTCAAACCCTGAATTCCATTTGGACAACAATAAGCAGTGCTTCCCATAGCACCAGTTACCAGTAGTCACGTGGGTGAAGTCCTCAGCGATGTTAAAATTAATGAGGAACAATCCTCCAGGCATGGTCAAGACACTTAAGTTCCCTTTTATTCTCCATCTAGCAGAACACCAGGTTCTCACAATATCTATCATGGGCTTGAAAGCCATAAATATCCCCACCAAACAAAGGTGGAGCAAAGCAGATATGCTATCTACCACCCTATCAGGGACAAAAATATCTGGACCGAACTCTCCCTCAGTACATTCAGAGATAACATCAGAGGAGGAGAGAGTCTTCTTTCCCTGCACTGCATTCTTCTAGCCCCCCAGCTGACAATCACTTTCAACCCCCGCCTTTTCTTGGCTTGGTAAGGGACTATCCCCACCTCCACGCTACAACGAGTTTCAAGAGTCTTCTAAGTCTGAAACAACAGACTTATCGAAGCTCGTATTGTCAGTTGTGTACACGTTGTCATCCCTGTGCAACAACACCAAGAACAGATCCGGACAGAGAGTTGTCGAGGGCCCAAGATCACCCGATGGTGAGTTTGTAGTGACCAACATAAATTCAAAAAAACCACCAGGCAAGAAGTTGCAGAGCTCAATATCAATCATGTTTCATAAATAAGGCAACTTGTTAATTTTTTAAGTTTGTATGAAGATTATGTTGTTTGATACTTCTTTATCAATTAGATTCACTTTGTCTTTTTTTCAATTAAGAAAAGGATGACTTGTAAACAAACCAAGAAGTATATATATGCATGGTTGAACTAAAGCATGAATTTTCAATGGGACAAACATTATATACCCCACCTCACATGACATTCACATGTAAAAAGGATCCTCAATGAAGTTTTTTTTTATTTTTAGAAAATGTAGACATGATCTTTCAAGCATCAAAACTTGAAGGGCATTAAAAAAGAAAGATTTTTACTATGGAGAGGATTGAATCACTCTTTATGGATCAAACTATTTTAAAATAGAATTTTAGTACTTCTCTTAATATAATTATACATGATTCAAATTTTAGTACTTTTCTTAATAAATATGATTCAAAATATTAATTTATGTAGTGCAAATTGAATTTTTTTAAATTTTTTTTATAAAAATAAAATAATATTTTTATTAAATATAATTATTATATCTATTATTTCAAATTAAAATAAAAATTATTTTATTTAATAAATTTATTTTTATAAATTATTATTAAATTATTGTTTTTAATCAAATATTGAAATTAGTTCACTATAATTTAATGAGAATATAAATAAAATTTAAATTTTTTTATGATTTTGAAAAGTGTATAATAGGAATGTTTTGCTTCAAAGATAACTAAAATAGTAATCATTAATATTATTTTTCATAGATATTGATTCACCTCTCATGAAATCACTTTTATTCGTAAAAATAATAGTTGCACTATTAACTATATTTCACATCTTCACTTTTTAAAAAATAAATAATAAATAATAAATAATATTAATACTTATCATTAACTTTATGTGAACCTATAGTATCTTAAAAAAATATTATTTAAACAAAAAGATTCACCTTTTGAATTGTTTTTTCTTGACCAATCCATGTGATATCATGACCTTTAGCATTACTAATTATGCATGATAAATAGATATAAAGCAAATTCTTACCAATAAGAATAGAGGAGACTACTAGATTTTATCAACACAATCCAAAAAAGATTTAAAAGAACTTTGTATTCACCTTTATAGGATATAATTAGATATCAATTCCATAGTATGATTTTATTAATAGAATATCACTCTTACTAAATTTAACCCTTTTATTTAAAGCAACATTAAAAATAGGATGACCAAACTTAACAAAAGCTGAGGCTTGAGAATGTTATCACGGGGAAGTTATTTAAATGGTGAGCTCTATTATTATTTCTCATATAAGACTTATATATAATTTGTTAAGATAATATTTCTTAATGGATTAGAAAAGTTGTCATTTATTTGAAAATTTGGTGATTAAGTTTATATTAAAGCTTGTATATTATTATAATTTTTAAAATTATTTTTAATCATAGAATAGATGAGAAAAACTAAGAATGAAAGAGAAACAAAACTTTAAAATCTAACATTTAATTATTACTTATATTCTAATTTTTCAATTTATGACTATAAGTAATTTTTAATTTACAATTTATATTTTCTTGAATTCAAAAAATATCATTAAGATATTACTTTTAAAAAAATATTAAAATGTATGAAAAAAATAAGAATTTTCTTTATATTTACGAATGATTATTATAATTTTATGAATAACATATTTTTGAACTTTAAAAAAAATGGATCTGACACACTAAAATTTGTAATATTATATTTGAACAAGATATTATAATATGATCATATTTGTGAAATGTCTTATTTGTCTAAAAAAAAGTATCCTTCTATATTTTCAAGTTTTATTTGATGACAAATTTTATAATACTAGAAATGTAATTATATTAAATTCAAGCTCAACTTATTCTAGAATTTTATTAATAATCAATATGATCCATTTAGTAAATATTAATCTTAGTCGCAAATTATTTGCTAGAGTTTTTGTATTAATAAAAAATTTATTAGTTTAAAGGATTGTTATATTTGAAAAACTATTTAAAAATATTAATTTCTTGATGTGTGGTCCAATAACTAAAATTGTTACATAATCTTCTAATGTATACAATGTTCCATAACTATGAAGTTTGGCTTGAATCTCATGTTTTTTTAATATTAGAAGTAACATAAACTAGGGTGTTGTCCTATGATACAAAGCCCCAAGGGCACTATCAGTAGATAACCATTGTCAACAAACAAACCAAAAGGAAACAATCACCATGACTTCCCTCTATAAAAAAACTAACTAGAGTCTAACAGTAACAAAATAAGTAACAGTCCAAAAAGCTACACTAACTATACCACCAAGAGCATAAAGAGTATTAAAAATTTTAAAACTAAGCAATGCAAGGCTATTCCAAATAGAGTCTTTAATAAAAAAAACCTAAGACTACCAGCAAACCTCTTTAAACACGAACCATACAAACCCTAGAAAGCCAAAAAAATGCAAAAAGGTATAGATCAACATCTTATGTCTTCTTTCAAGTTCTAGGCTTGGAAAACAACATCTGGGCCCAATCTTTAGTCAGGAACTTGAATAGTTCCTTGAAATCTTCCTCCTCGTTGAATTTATCTCTGTGCACCTTCTCTTGCAACAAGCAAAAAGTAGTTTCTGAAATGTGCATCACTTTCACAGAAAGTGGGCAACCTCTTGCATCCTTTTATCAATACCTACAATGTCACGGGAAACCTCCTGCAACTTTTCACCAATACATGCAGTGTCTTTTCTAATTTTTCCAATCACTCCCCTAACATCTCATTTTACACTACATTCCTCCTCTTCTTTAGTTTTTTCCTTTTCTTAAGTAGGGGAGGGAGAATTCACCTTAGTATTAAGTTTAGGAACATGTTCAACAAAATCATTTTTTAGGCTTTCAGACACATGGGACGAGCTACTATCATTGGCAGAAAGGGCCACCTTATCTGGGGTTTTCTTGTCCAATCCCTTGCTTTCAGTTTCCTCTGAATCGTCAGATATTGATTCTTCAAATTTTTACCCTTCCCAGCAGGCTTAGTTGCCAGTCTAACAGAATGGCATGGGGTGTTCATTTCTTCAGTGATTTCAATGTCAAAATCAATATGTTGAATGTTAAACTTGGCTTTTTTAGGACCGTTGGCTTTGACATCCATAGTGGGGTTACTTCACTTTTTTCCCTTGGGCATTTTAGCTGACATAATTATGGGGGAAGCATCTGGGGTCCTGGGGGAGCTTTAAGGCCAATGTTTTTGAGGCATAGGTTTTTTCCAAGTCACAGGGTGGCTAAAAAGCTAGCAGGGTAAGGAGAAGGTGAGGTTGAGGCTTCGTGGACAAAGATAGCAAGCGAAGGGAATAAGGTTAGGTGAAAATTATACAACCTATATATCAAACCCTAGTGCATAATGGTAAATTTATTCCCTTGCTTTTAGCTTCAATAATCTCTTTAACGTTACTATCCATCAAGTGTAGTAAAAAGACGAGGATTGAAATGAGGTCATGATTCCTAAGGTGGTTTAGGAAGTGAGAATGGTAGTAATAATATACCCTAAATCACCTTCAAGCGTAAAATATTACATGATAGAAAAACACACCTGATCCCATGGTGGCATGAGTTTTTCATGGTTAAATCCTCCTATGTACTTGACACGTTGCTCCTTCCCATGGAAAAAATAATTTAGGCTTGCAACATTCGGGGTCCTACTTGTCTTTTTCCACATCCTTCCTTCAGTTGAAAGCTTGGTCACTTTTGCATTAGATCTTCATTTACCTAAAATAAATACCGCCAACAGTGGTCCTTCTTTTAGACCAGTAGGAAATAAACTGGCAGGATAGGCTCTCATTGAACCTAGTCATATTTTTGATGAGCAGGTCAATTTCCCCCTACATGCACACAAACCAGACTGCATCATCATTCTTATATTTGTCATGCTTGTCGAGTTCAACATGAACTCAATCACCACCCATGGTGTTCGAAGCCAGAATTACAGTGGTAGTGGGAATAGTTTGATATTTTTGAGAAGTGAAAATTTAGCACAAAGAAAACCCCACAATGGAGTCATCTCGATAAAATGGTACAACAACTCATAATAAAAGAAAGAAATAACCAATGTTTTTATTACAAGTAATGCCACCATCCGCTTTCCCGTTTGAAAGGGCATCCCACTCGTGCAAACAGTTATCCATATGTATAGCTGAGGCTTGAGAATGTTATCACGGGGAAGTTATTTAAATGGTGAGCTCTATTATTATTTCTCATATAAGACTTATATATAATTTGTTAAGATAATATTTCTTAATGGATTAGA
Source organism: Thuja plicata (assembly GCA_018584345.1). NCBI lineage: Eukaryota > Viridiplantae > Streptophyta > Pinopsida > Cupressales > Cupressaceae > Thuja > Thuja plicata. Next base: position 1,095,610 of record MU224796.1, on the reverse strand, counting down.
AAAGTTGTCATTTATTTGAAAATTTGGTGATTAAGTTTATATTAAAGCTTGTATATTATTATAATTTTTAAAATTATTTTTAATCATAGAATAGATGAGAAAAACTAAGAATGAAAGAGAAACAAAACTTTAAAATCTAACATTTAATTATTACTTATATTCTAATTTTTCAATTTATGACTATAAGTAATTTTTAATTTACAATTTATATTTTCTTGAATTCAAAAAATATCATTAAGATATTACTTTTAAAAAAATATTAAAATGTATGAAAAAAATAAGAATTTTCTTTATATTTACGAATGATTATTATAATTTTATGAATAACATATTTTTGAACTTTAAAAAAAATGGATCTGACACACTAAAATTTGTAATATTATATTTGAACAAGATATTATAATATGATCATATTTGTGAAATGTCTTATTTGTCTAAAAAAAAGTATCCTTCTATATTTTCAAGTTTTATTTGATGACAAATTTTATAATACTAGAAATGTAATTATATTAAATTCAAGCTCAACTTATTCTAGAATTTTATTAATAATCAATATGATCCATTTAGTAAATATTAATCTTAGTCGCAAATTATTTGCTAGAGTTTTTGTATTAATAAAAAATTTATTAGTTTAAAGGATTGTTATATTTGAAAAACTATTTAAAAATATTAATTTCTTGATGTGTGGTCCAATAACTAAAATTGTTACATAATCTTCTAATGTATACAATGTTCCATAACTATGAAGTTTGGCTTGAATCTCATGTTTTTTTAATATTAGAAGTAACATAAACTAGGGTGTTGTCCTATGATACAAAGCCCCAAGGGCACTATCAGTAGATAACCATTGTCAACAAACAAACCAAAAGGAAACAATCACCATGACTTCCCTCTATAAAAAAACTAACTAGAGTCTAACAGTAACAAAATAAGTAACAGTCCAAAAAGCTACACTAACTATACCACCAAGAGCATAAAGAGTATTAAAAATTTTAAAACTAAGCAATGCAAGGCTATTCCAAATAGAGTCTTTAATAAAAAAAACCTAAGACTACCAGCAAACCTCTTTAAACACGAACCATACAAACCCTAGAAAGCCAAAAAAATGCAAAAAGGTATAGATCAACATCTTATGTCTTCTTTCAAGTTCTAGGCTTGGAAAACAACATCTGGGCCCAATCTTTAGTCAGGAACTTGAATAGTTCCTTGAAATCTTCCTCCTCGTTGAATTTATCTCTGTGCACCTTCTCTTGCAACAAGCAAAAAGTAGTTTCTGAAATGTGCATCACTTTCACAGAAAGTGGGCAACCTCTTGCATCCTTTTATCAATACCTACAATGTCACGGGAAACCTCCTGCAACTTTTCACCAATACATGCAGTGTCTTTTCTAATTTTTCCAATCACTCCCCTAACATCTCATTTTACACTACATTCCTCCTCTTCTTTAGTTTTTTCCTTTTCTTAAGTAGGGGAGGGAGAATTCACCTTAGTATCAAGTTTAGGAACATGTTCAACAAAATCATTTTTTAGGCTTTCAGACACATGGGACGAGCTACTATCATTGGCAGAAAGGGCCACCTTATCTGGGGTTTTCTCGTCCAATCCCTTGCTTTCAGTTTCCTCTGAATCATCAGATATTGATTCTTCAAATTTTTACCCTTCCCAACAGGCTTAGTTGCCAGTCTAACATAATGGCATGGGGTGTTCATTTCTTCAGTGATTTCAATGTCAGAATCAATATGTTGAATGTTAAACTTGGCTTTTTTAGGACCTTTGGCTTTGACATCCATAGTGGGGTTACTTCAATTTTTTCCCTTGGGAATTTTAGCTGACATAGATATGGGGGAGGTATCTGGGGTCCTGGGGGAGCTTTAAGGCCAAGGTATTTGAGGCGTAGGTTTTTGCCAAGTCACGGGGTGGCTAAAAAACTAGCAGGGTAAGGAGAAGATGAGGTTGAGGCTTCTTGGACAAAGATAGAAAGCAAAGGGAATAAGGTTAGGTGAAAATTATACAACCTATATATCAAACCCTAGTGCATAATGGTAAATTTATTCCCTTTCTTTTAGCTTCAATAATCTCTTTAACATTACTATCCATCAAGTGTAGTAGAAAGACGAGGATTGAAATGAGGTCATGATTCCTAAGGTGGTTTAGGAAGTGAGAATGGTAGTAATAATATACCCTAAATTACCTTCAAGCATAAAATATTACATAATAGAAAAACACACCTGATCCCATGGTGGCATGAGTTTTTCATGGTTAAATCCTCTTATGTACTTGACAAGTTGCTCCTTCCCATGGAAAAAATAATTTAGGCTTGCAACATTCGGGGTCCTACTCGTCTTTTTCCACTTCCTTCCTTGATTTGAAAGCTTGGTCACTTTTGCATTAGATCTTCATTTACCTAAAAGAAATACCGCAAACAGTGGTCCTTCTTTTAGACCAGTAGGAAATAAACTAGCAGGATAGGCTCTCATCAAACCTAGTCATATTTTTGATGAACAGGTCAATTCCCCCCTCCATGTACACAAACCAAACTACAACATCATTCCTATATTTTTCATGCTTGTCGATTTCAACATGAACTCAATCACCACCCATGGTGTTCGAAGCCAGAATTACAGTGGTAGTAGGAATAGTTTGATATTTTTGAGAAGTGAAAATTTAGCGCAAAGAAAACCCCACAATGGAGTCATCTAGATAAAATGGTACAACAACTCGTAATAAAAGAAAGCAATAACCAATGTTTTTATTACGAGTAATGTCACCATCTGCTTTCCCGTTCGAAAAGGCATACCACTTGTGAGAACAGTTATCCATATGTATAGCGAGGGGGCTGAGAATAGCTTCAGACCAGTTATCAAATCCAAGAAAATCTGGCAGATTAATTAAATAATTATTACCACAAGTATCAACTATTGTACTTTTCCACATAGTCAAATCATATATTGACCACCACATAGAGTCTTGGAAATGAAGGGGATGATGTGTAAAGAAGTATTATCCATGTGAACAACCCCTAGTCACATGTCTATGAAGCATCGATTCTATTTTCAAATTCAAATTCAAATCGTCAACCAAAAAAATAATAAGAAACTTAAAAATCATTTTTAATAGGTTCACTAATTTTTCCCACCTTAGCAAGTCCTTTGTAGGCTCAGGCTATGAGTCTTCATTTCTCTAGCATCGTAAGCCATCTTGTAGCAGGTCGATCACAATCATTGAGTCAACAACTACATTGTCATCCTTGAAGATATGTTTCAAGGTAAAACCATCCAGGTTATCCAAAAGCATTCTAATGTCCTTCCAAAATTTTCTCCACCTTCCATCTAGTAGACATTGTACCCCAAGTTACTTCAATGATTAGTCTGGAGTCATCCTCAATATCCAAGTTTCTAAATCCAATCAAGAGGGTGATTTTAAGACCCCATAAAAATGTTATCTTCTCATCTTGATTAATAGTATGATCCTTCAATCTACTATAATAAATAGTAATTAACTGACCTTTATGGTCCCTAATGACCCTCTTTCCAACCTCCATACCAAGTTTGGTAGCCCCGTCAAAATTTAATTTATGCCATGGTGGACATGGAGCCTTCCACAAAGTGTTTTGTATAGCAATTTTTTTAGAGTTATCAAGCTTATTGAACTCTTGAGGGAGTTTCTATTTCTCATCAATTAGTTAATCTTCATATGAATATGGAAAGCTAGGTATTTTCCATTTTGAAACATAGATGTTCTCCTACAATAGCTTGCTGAAAATGAGAAACACATTGTTAGCAGAGTTTTTTGTATCCCTAAAAATCCTATTGTTTCTCTCTTTCCATATTCTCTAGCACACATGAGGGGGGATTTTCCTCCAAAACTATTTGATAACGGGGTGGTCCGAAGGGGGATTCCAATTAATAGAAAATTGCTAAATGTTTCTATCAAAGACCCATTGGAGGTTGAACTTATGAAAAACCTTTCCCCATATCTGTGATGTGAACTGATAGTGGATAAATAGATGATGAGTATTCTCTTCTTGCCTCTTACACATAATACATCTATCATGCATAAAGAAACCTATTTTCACTAAATTTTTCGCGTCTCATAATTTTCCCATGCATCGAAACCCACTAGAAAAAGTTTATTTTAGGGATAAGTTGTGAGTTCCAAATTTTCTTCAAATAGTCAGCGTCCACATAAAATCTTGTTAGTAGATTATAAGATGATTTGACTGTGAATATCCCTGATTGGGTATTTTTCCAAATCAAGTTGTCTTCTCTAGTGAACAGGGGAATTATCATATCATGTAAGGGGGTTTGTAATTCAACAACTTTGGGAGAAACATTTGGTTTGTCTCTAAAGCATTGGGCAAGAAACTTCCACCTTCCTCCTAGGTTAACATAATCAACAATGAAGTCTCCAAAGTAATTTTTAAGTCTTCCCCTCAAAATATTGAAGTGACCATCCATGAGATGTTTGTCTCCAAACCAGTTGTTATGCCAAAATCTTATTCTCTTGCCATTGTTGATCTGACATTTTATTCCATCTCTTAAGAGGGTCATACATTTAAGGATGTTGCTCCAGATTTTGGACCCCATTGGCAACCCATTTGATTCCAAGGTTTTATTGAAATGCCCTCTATTAAGGTATTTATCTCCAATAATTTTACACCAATCTGCAAGGCTAACAACAAGATTTCGCCCAATTTTGGTAATTAATACTTTTTTAGATTGATTAATATATGTATCCCAAGCTCACTCTGATATTTAGGCAAACAAACTGTGTCCCAATTTAAAATATTCATTCTCTTTTTTTCCTCAACACCAATCCAAAGGAAAGTCCTTTGGATTTTCTCTAGTTTATCATCCATGGTGCCAAAGATTTTGAAGAGGAAGAGAAAGTAAAACAAGACACCATGGAGGGAATTTTGTGTCAAAGAACCCTCAATTTATTCAATAAGATGGTTTAGGAATGTATAGGAATTTTCTTTTGATGTAATAAGGTCACTTGGACCATTTACAAATGTTGATCAATCAAGTTGTAAGGCTTACTAGCCAATTTGCTTCTTATAACTAATCAAGACATGGTTGGTCAAACCATGGTCAAAGGGGTCAAAAGGATGGAAATGGAGTCCCTTTGATGTTTTTCAAATATGTAAGCCTAAATTGGCATATTGGAAACATTTTAGGGTTCCACGAAGTCATTGTGTCAAAAAATGACAAAATTGTCAAAAAGTTGCTAATGCAACTTTTGAACCTTTTCTTGTCAAAAGTTGCATTTTGAATCTCCAATGGTTGCCACATTCAAAAAGTGGTTGATATTGGTTGTAGAAGTTTTAATAAGGACATATAATCCTATTTTCATCGAGACACATTGGTTGTTGAAGTTTTGGCACATGAATGAAGGAGTTTTGCTTTGTTTTTAATTGATTTGTAACTGTTTTCTTGCATTCAATTCCCCGAGTACATATTGTACAAATTGGCAGAAGGATGAGACCCATATGGATGTGTAGATAACTGAATAAACTTTCATCAAGATTTGTTTTAAGTGAGATCCATTCCCATTTGCAGTATATATAAGGAAAATACTAACTACATGTCTAAAACCCTAACTATCTAGGGTTTGGACATAAAAATGCCCCTAACTCTTCATGCTACCATTGAAAAAATCCAATTTTTAGTGAAATGTTAGAGTTTGGGGTCATGTTTAAGAATTAAATACTTTCAAGGAGAAATATGATGGATTCCTTGACCAAATGTGCAAATTAAGGATTGGCATCCTTATGTGATAGTCTGGGTAGTAAGGATTTGAGAGAAGATTGAATATAAACCTAAATTTGTGAGGTTTAGGCACTTTGAGCTATTGGATTTGGAGGATTCGAGTCTAGAAATAATTTTTCCAAGTGAATTTGGAGTTTTTTGAAGCCTTTGAAGGCTAGTTGCTTCATAACCTAGACCTAAAAGCCCTAGTAGGCCTTAGCAATCAGAATTAGTTTACTGATCTATTGATGGGAACCAAACCAGGTTTTGAATTATGTCTAGAAACTTCCAAATGGGTATCTGGAATGGCCCTTAGTTTGTCCATTTGATTGGGGAGTCAAAAATTATCACCCAAAAACTCACCAGGTGGGGCTAATTGAGGCTATTAGGCCTAATTAGGACTAATTGAAGGTTTCGACCAAATTTATGTTTTGGGGTTGAGTAAATGTTTGAATCTAGTTGTATGCAAGTAATAGACAAGGTCACAATGAGTTTTAATGGTCTTCATAACCACTAGTCCATAGTTGTGGTTTGATCCCTATGTTGAGGGTTTGGTCTACAAAGGGGTTTGTGAATAAATATTATCATTGTCTTTTGATGGATTTGGGAAGAGTTTTGTAAGTTTTCTTTGAGTCCTAGGAGGACACAAGAAAGTCACATATTCATGTTTAGAACCTTGGGAGAAGGTTGGTATCTCTATTGAGTAAGTATCCTAGAGGAGGTCTAGATGTTTGGTTGGGTCTTTTGAGGGTACATCTTCCTCTTTGTTTGAGTCATTTAATCATGGAGTAAGGAAGTTTTTTGGGTTTTTTGTGGGCCTATTAGGCACCTCTACATCATATTGGTATCAGGGAAACTCTGATTTTTGGGAACAAGGTCTTGGTGTATGTTGGAAGGAGAAAGTGAGAGAGAGGAAAACATAATGCTTCCTAAGGGGATGACTAAAAAAGTAGCTAAGAGGTTCCAGGAAATGGAAGAGAGTTTTAGAGCCATGGAGGATGAGAAGGAAAAAGAAAAGGGTAAATGAAGAGAGAGAGAGAGAGAGAGAGAGAGAGAGAGAGGGTGGAGATGACTTTGAAGAGGAAGAAGATGAAAATCCTCTAATGAAGAAAAAAAAGAAGAAGAAACTACCGATGATAAGAGACTTAAGAGGATCCTGTAATCGGTAAACAAGGAACCTACTGATGCAAGGATGGACCTCCATGTTTATGGTGGAAAGATAGACCCTAATGAAATTATTAATTGGGTCGATGCACTCAATAACTACTTTGATTATAAGGAGATGCTAGAAGATAGAAGAGTTAAATTTGATAAAACAAAGTTGAAGGGATCTGCACTAACATGGTGGAATTACACCCAAGGAGAAAGGGTGAAGGCAGGAAGAAGTATGATTAACTTATGAGAAAGGATGGTAAGTAGGATTAAGAACCAATTCCTACATGAAAACCATGAAATCCAAATCTACAAGGAAATGCAAAATTTGAAGCAGAAAGGGATGGATGTATCTTCATACACAGAAGAGTTCCACAAGATCTCAAACAGATGTGGTCATGTGGACAACAAAAAGGAGAAAGTTTTCAGGTATCTCAATGGACTGAGATTCAATTTGCAAGATGAGATTAGTCTAATAATTCTGAGGAATCTTGACAAGTTTTTCCAAGTAGCCTTGAGGGCCGAGAAGAAGATAAGAAGGAAGAGTGAGTAGAGTAGTAGAGGTAGAGGAAGGAAATTTAGGTGGAGAAGCAAGTTTGGAGGAAGAGGAAAATTTGAGAGACCACAAAGTGAATAAAGTCATGGTGAGCATGGAGGAGATGTGAGTTCCATAGGAAACTTCAAAGGAAGAATTCCTAATGGGCGAGTTAGATTTTAAGTGCGAAGAAGAGGTTCAAATAACTTTACCGGTTGATTTTACAATTGTAATTAGATAGAACATACTGCAGATAGGTGCCCTAAGAAGAAGACATCAAGTACGAAAGGAAGAGAGAGGAGGAACCATTTGATCGATGAAGATGAAGAGAGTTTGACTTCTCCAATGGTGAGCATCACTTTAGATGTTGGAGAGTCACTCATGTTAAGGAGCACATTGCTCAAAGTCCATGCAACCATGGAGCCACCTAAGTGGAAAGTTTTATTCATGATCAACTACAAGGTCCAAGGTAAAGTTTGTAAATTAATTGTTGATTCAGGCTCAAGTGATAATCTTGTGTCTCTTGAAATGGTAGAAAAACTAAAGCTTAGAAGAATTACTCATGTAAGTCCCTATAAGGTGTCATAGTTAAACAAGGGGAAACAAGTGTTGGTCAATGAACAACCATGGGTAGAGTTTAATATAGGATCCTATAAGGATAAAATTCTTTGTGAGTTCATCCCTATGGATACATGTCACCTAATTTTGGGAAGGTCTTGGAAATTTCACAAGAAGTCCAAGCATGATGAAGATTTAAACACATATACAATCATAAAGGAGAGAGTCGCCTATAATTTGTCACCACTTGTAGAAGAAAACAATCCTAGTCATGAAGGGCCTAGTGTACTAATGGTAGGGTAGGAGTTCTTGGAGACCCTAAAGATGGGAAATTCTATAGGGTATGCCTTAGTTTTGAAACCCAAAGAGAAGTCAATTTTGTCAAATAGTGTAAAGGAAGAATTCCCTATAGAGGTATATATTTTTTTGGAAAAATACAAAGGCATCATTGTTGATGAGATACCCAACTCACTACCCCCTATCAAAGTCATTAGTAACCATATAGATAATTTCCCTATGACTACCTTACCAAACAAAGTAGCATATAAGATGACTCCCTCACAAAATTCAGATATTGCAAGGCAAGTGCAAGAGTTGCTAGATAAGGGCTTGGTGAGGGAAAGTTTGGGACCTTGTGCAATCCCAACTGTGCTAGCACCCAAGAAGGATGGAAAATAGAGGCTATGCACTGATTCAAGGGATATGAATAGAATAAGTACCATAAGATACAAGTTCCCTATGCCTAGAATTGAAGACCTAATGGATTTCCTAGGGGGAGCATGTTATTTTTCTAAAATTGATCTCAAAAGTGGCTACCATCAGATTGGGATAAGGGAATGGGATGAATGGAAGACTTCCTTTAAGACCAATTAAGTCCTATATGAGTGGATTTTAATTCCTTTCAGACTCTCTAATGCCCTAAGCACTTTCGTGTGCATCATGAATGAGGTATTGAATCCCTTTATAAATAATTTTGTTGTTGTTTATCTTGATGACATATTGGTATTTAGAAGGTCCAGAGAAGAACACTTGAAGACCTTCGACATGCTTTTGAGAAAGCTACATGAGGAGAAGATGATGATTAACTTAGAGAAATGTGATTTTATGAAGTGATAACTTGTGTATTTGGGATTTTTCATTTCAAAGGGAGATGTGAAGATGGACCCCTCAAAAGTTGAAGTCATTTTGAACTGGCCCACCCTAAGATCAGTTGGAGATGTAATGAGTTTCCATGGTTTAGCCACCTTTTACAGAAAATCATCAAGAACTTTAGTCACATATGTGCACCCATATTGGAGACCATCAAAGGAGGAAAAAAGTGTAAGTTCTCTTGGATTGATGTTGCAGACAAAAGGTTTGAATATTTAAAGAAAAGGGTAGCACAATAACCAATCCTATTATTATCTGATTTCAATAAAATTTTCACTATAGAATGTGATGCAAGAAATATGAAAATCGGTGCAGTCCTAAGTCAAGAATAGGCTAGTAGCCTTCTTTAGTGAAAAAATAAATGAGGCTAAAAGGAAATATTCATCTTATAGTTTGGAATTATATGCCATGGTTCAAGTATTTAAAAAATGGAGACATTACTTATTGCCTAGGGATTTCATAGTGTATATTAATTACCATGCACTAAGTTTTCTCAATGGACAAGAAAATTTTAATCACAAGTTCATATGAAATGGGTTGAATATCTACAAGCATATACCTTCACAATAAAACACAATAAGGGAAAGAAAAATAATGTATTAGATGCTCTCAGTAGGAGAACCATGATAGTGCAAGAAGTTCAATTGTAGAGCATAGAATCCCTTAAATAAATGTACAAAAGTGATGAAGACTTCAAGGAGTCTTATGAGGTTTGCAATAATTTTCCAGACTCTTTCCATGTTGAATAATCTTATTTTTTTATTCAAAATGGTTTGTTGTTCAAAGGAATCTACTTATGTGTTCCTAGGTGTTCTATGAGGGAAAACATCACAAGGGAGAAGCATTATGGGGACATAGGTGGAAATTTTGGTCTGGATAAGACATTAGAACAAGTGAAGAGGTTCTACTTCTAGCCTAGAATGTAGACTAACATCATAAATTTTGTGGAAAGTTGTGTGATTTGTCAAAGAGCCAAGGGAGTGTCATCTAATACAGGCCTATATCAACTAGTCACTATTCCAAGCAGACCATGGGAGAGCATCAACATGGACTTTGTTTTGGGGCTACCAAGGAAGCAAAGGGGCTATGACAGTGTCTTTGTAGTAGTTGACCGATTTAGTAAAATGGCTCATTTCTTACCTTGTAAATGTACTAATGATGCCTCCTATATTGCAGGAATCTTCTTTAAAGATGTTGTAAGGATCCATGGTTAACCTTTGAACATAGTTTTAGATAGAGATTCAAAGTTTTTGGGTCATTTATAGAGGAACCTGTGGAAGAAGTTGGGGACAAATTTATCTTTTACCTATGCATAGCATCCTCTGACGAATGGTCAAACTGAAGTTGTTAATAGATATTTGGGGAACCTTCTGAGGTGTCTAACTAAGAAAAATGGTCAAGCATGGGACATGGTCCTATCAGAAGAAGAGTATGCATATAATGACTTAGTCAATAGGAGTATAGGTAAAATCCATTTTGAAATTGTTTATGATCTTCATCCAAGAGGAGTTTTGGAACTTATAAATTTGCAAGGGACGGAGAGAAGGAGTGCTCAAGGTTGAATATTTTGCAATAACCATGAAGGATATACATGATCAAGTTAAATAAACTCTCCAAAAGAATATATACAAGTACAAGGACAATGCATATGAGAATAAGAGGGATGTGAAATTCAAGGTGGGGGATTTGGTTTTGGCCCACCTTAGGAAGGAAAGACTACCAAAGAGAAATATAAAAATTTGACGATGAAGAAAATAGTTCCATGTAAAATAGTGCACAAGTTTTGAATGAATTCCTATGAGATTGAACTACCCCCTAACATAGAAATTTCCCCAATTTTCAATGTCTCTAATTTGTTTCCCTATAATTATTTTGTGCTTGCAGGTTCAGGTCAAGGTTTTGTTGCAGAAGAAGATAGAGATTGGGTAATGAATCTTCCACCTAGCCAACATCCCTTCAAGTTGGAAGGAACATTGGATGCGAATGAGATTTAAAAGATAAGGAGCATGACATACAAGTAGTACCTGGTCAAATGGAGAAAAAAACTCCCATAGGAAGATGCCACATGGATGGATGACAGTGATATCAGGAAGCATGGGAGCAACTTTAAAGAACTAATCTCAAGAGGAACTTGAGATTCATCCACCCTCTAGAGTATGATGTATGACCACCCTCAATTTATTCAATAAGATGGTTTAGGAATGTATAGGATTTTTCTTTTGATTTAATATGGTCACTTGGACTATTTACAATTTTTGATCAATCAAGTTGTAAGGCTTACTAGCCAATTTGCTTCTTGTAACTAATCAGGACATGGTTGGTAAAACCATGGTCAAAGAGGTCAAAAGGATGGAAATGGAGTTAATTTAATTTTTTTCACATATGTAAGCCTAAATTGGCATATTGGAAACATTTTAGTGGCCTACGATTCACTATGTCAAAAAAATGACAAAATTGTCAAAGTTGTCAAAAAGTTGCTATTGCAACTTTTCTTGTCAAAAGATGCATTTTGAATCTCCAACGGTCACCACATTAAAAAAGTGGTTGATATTGGTTGGATCAGTTGTAAGAAGGGCATATACGCCTCTTTTGGTTGAGGCATGGAGGTTGTTGAAGTTTTGGCACATGAATGAAGGAGTTTTGCTTTGTTTTTAATTAATTTGTAATTGTTTTATTGCATTCAATTACCTGAGTATGAACTGTATAGATTGGAAGAAGGATGAGACCTGCATGGATGTGTAGATAATTGAATAACCTTTCATCTAGAGTTGGTTTGAGAGAGATCCATTCACATTTGAAAAAGATATAAGGAAAATATTAACTACATGTTTGAAACCTTAACTATCTAGGGTTTGGACATTAAAACGCCCCCTAACTCTTCATGCCACCATTTAAAAAATCTATTTTTGGGTTAAATGTGAAAGTTTGGAGTCATGTTTAAGAATTCAAAACTTGCAGGGCAAAATCTGATGGATTATTTGACCAAATATGCAAATTAAGGATTGGTATCACCTATGTGACAATCTGAGTAGTAAGGATTTGAGAGAAGATTGAAGTATAAACCTAAATTTGAGAGGTTTGTACACTGGGATTTGTTTTATTTGGTGGATTGGAGACCATAAAAAAGAATTCCAAGTGGATTTGGAGTTGTTTGAAGCCTTTGAAGGGTAGTTTCTTCATAATCTAGACCTAATAGCCCTATTAGGCCTTAGCAATCAGAATTGTTTTACTGATCAATTGATGGGACCCAAACCTAGTTTTGAAGTATGTCTTGAAACTTCCAAATGGGTATCTGGAATGGCCCTTAATGCCTCTAACAAACAAAGACTTTTAAAAATAAACTTTAAATTATTTGAATAAAAAATAATAATGATACAAGAAACAAAAATAAATATGAAGGAATGTAATAAATTTAGTCAGAAGCTAGGAATATGGAAAACTAAAATGATCCAATTGGATGGGGCATCTGGGGGGTTGGCAATTATTTGGGATCCTAGGAAAGTTGAATTTGAGAAAATTTCAAATCAGCAAAATTGGATGTTAGGAACAGTTAAAAGTATTAAAAGTTCTCTTAAATTCAATATTTTTAACATATATGGACCTAATAACTCAAATGGAAAAAAAGAATTATGGAAAGATCTTGAAAATCAACTATCCAACTATCATAATGAACATCATATTTTAGGAGGAGATTTTAATGCAATTCTGGACTGTAAAGAAAAATATGGTGGTTTAATTTGTTTCTCAACCTCAAAAAGACTTTGGTTAGTGGTTTCTCAACAATCATCTGATAAATATCATAATAACAAATGGTTTATTCTCCTGGAATAATCGTAGGGAAGGATTTACTCAAATAGCTAAAAGATTGGACCAGTTTCTATTTAAAGGCAACATGAGCACCTTTAATCATATTTTTTCTGCTGAAATTTTAACTAATGCAGGGTCTGATAACTTCTTGGTAAGATTAAGCATTGTTGAAGAAGTAAAAAAAAATCTAGAAACCCTTTCAAATTCAAGTTCATGCGGTTTCAAGATAATAATTTCATGTAGCTGTTAGAACAATGGTGGAATCAAATTCAGGTAGTTGGTTCTAAAATCAACTGCTTTGTATCAAAGTTAAAATCTTTTAAACACAAATTCTAAAGTGCAATGGTGAAAAATTTAATAGCATATTTGAGAATAAACTCAAAATAGAGAATGAGATTGAAATATTAAACAAAAAAGTAGTAGAGAAAGGAATGAATGAAACCAATTTCAACAAAGAAAAAGAATTAATGGCGAAACATGCTGAAATCTTAATGAAAGACAAAATTTATTGGAAACAAAAATCTAGGGAAACTTGGTTAACCGAAGGTGATAATAATACAAAATTCTTTCGTAGTAGTGTTAAATATAGAAGAAATATTAATTGGATCTCCAAAATCAAAGATGCTAAAGGGAATTCAGTAGAAAATCCAAAACTAATTTCATCTGAATTTGTTAGATATTATACAAGTTTTCTAACCAATTATGACTATACATATATAGTATCTCAAAATGAATTATTAGCTTCCATTCCAAAGTTAATATCTGAGAGCAAAAATAAATGGTTAAATAGTAAATTTTTTATTGAAGAGGTAAAGACTGTGCTCTTTCAATTGTTAGAGTAATAGTCTCTCGGGTTATTAATTAAATCATTATGATCTAATTACTAACTCACCTATTCACTCTAGTTGCTTAAGCTAGCCTTAGGTTTTCCCTTTTAGGGTTTCGTGATTCCTTTTATAAGGATTCACCTCTTTGTTTTTCATAAGGGAGTTTTTCACATCTCATTGTAACATCTTGAAACATATTGTTAATATATTGTTTTCTTGTGCATATGATATCTCCTCTGGCTTTTTGGCCTCCATAGTTTTTCATGTCTTTTGTACTTTGCTTCTTCCATGTGACAGGTTTTCATGCAGGTGTTCTTGGGAGAATAGGGTTTTTCCTATTCTAACATCAATTACACCCAGATAAATCTCCTGGACCAAATGGTTTCCAAGATGGCTTCTTCCAAAAATGTTGGCACTTCTTAGGAAGAGATATTTTGGAAGCAGTGGAGGCAACTAGAAAGAAACTCAAGTTCCTTGTTATCAAAAATTACCAATACCTTTTTTTCTCTTATTCCTTAAAAATTTGATTATGAGGAACCTGGGGATTTTTACCCTATATCTCTACACAATACTATTTATAAAATTCTCTCTAAAATGTTTTCCAACAGATTGAAAGTATTACTTCCTCATATAATTTTTGAAGAGCAAACAGGGGTTGTACCAAAGAGATCAATCCTTGATGGAATCATATTAGCTCAAGAGATTATTCATACGGTGCAAAAAAATAAAGAATCATGTATGTTAATCAACTTAGATATTCAAAAATCTTATGAAAATTTTGACTAGAGATTCTTATGTAAATGTATGGAAGCCTTTGGTTTTTCCAAACAATGGATAAATCTCATTTTTAATTGCATCTCTTCACTGAAAATTTTGCTACTTATTAATGGAATGCCTCAAGGATTCTTTGATATATCTAGGGGGATAAGACAAGGTGATCCCATTTCCCCTTTTCTCTTTGTTATTATGGTTGAGTCACTAGGTAGATCCATATCCAAAGCACATCATGAAGGCAAGATTGCAGGTATTAAGGTCACTAATAATGCATCAAACATAACTCATCAACAATCTGCAGATGATACAATCCTTCCTAGATCTAGTACCAAGAAGGAAGCTAAAGCTTTTAAAGATATACTATCAGTCTATATGAAGGCCTTAGGACAAAGAGTAAATCCCAATAAATTGAAAGTATTCTTTCTCAATTCCCCCCTTTCTAAAGCAAGAAAAATATGTAATATCCTAGGTTATAATATTGGAAATTTTCCATGTAAATACCTAGGGATTCCTATTGATAAAGGAGTTCATAGTAACAAATTGTGGGACTCGATTGTAACCAAGATCCAAAACAAAACAAAAAAAAAAAATTTGGAAAGGTAAGTGGATTACCAAAGCAGTCAGAACAACAATGATCAAATTTGTCCTATCATAAATTCCAACTTACCAAATGTCAATCCTCCCCCTACCCAGTAACATCAAATCTAGTTTAGATAAACATTTTAGAGATTTCTTTTGCCAAGGTTCTTCGGATCATAAAAAGGTAGCATCAATTAAATGGGCAAATATTTGTAAATCGACATATCTTTGAGGCCTTGGTATCAAGAATCTAAAATGGAAAAATAAGGCCCTTGGAGCTCAACTAGTCTGGCAACTTGTGCACGAATCTAACAGTAAATGGGCTTCTATTCTCCTTAATAAATATATTACTAATGTGGATCCTATTAACATTTTTAGAGCCAGAAATCTCGTTAAAGGATCTTGTATATGGAACTTAATTATGGACAATAAATAAATCATTAACAATGGGCTTACATGGGATGTTAGTTATGGTGAGGAGGCCCTATTTTGGGAAGACTCTTGGGAAGGGCATACCCCTGTGGATAAAATAGGGATTTCGACAGCAATAAAAGATATTATGATTAGATCATGGGGTAATCAAGTTAAGGATTATATCTCTCTAGTTAATGGGGTCTCCCTATCGGGTTCACACTGGAAAGACCTTAATACTATCTAGTTAGAACAAATGTAAAAACAGAAATTACTAGAGATTCTTAAAGATAGACCTATCTCTCTCAAAAATAGAAGAGATGAACTAATATAGATAGGCTAAAATGATGGATTTTATAGAGTTAAAATGGATATCAAGCTATAGTTAAAGAACAAATTTTAGATTCATTAGATATTCCTTTGAACCTATGTTTGAATAAGGCCTGTCTTCCTAAAGCATGCATGTTTCTGTTAGGATAACTGAGAGGGGGGGTGAATCAGTGGCCTTAAAAATAATTCCAAAAGATCCAACCAAGAACTTATATCTCAAATATAATACCCTCAGTTATCTTTCAGTCCCCAATCATCAAGATATATGCCATAAATAATTATAACAAATATAAAATGCTCGATAAGATATATTGTTTATCTTTTCTAGACTTTACCGTGTAGCAGCAAATAAACTTAGAGTTAACAGACGAATCCAGTTTCAATAATGTGTAAAGAAAAATATCAATGCAATGAAACATATACACATTTGACACATAGAATTTAACGTGGAAACCCAATATGGGAAAAACCACCTGGGACCGGTAACCCAAAATATTTTCACTCTTCTGAAGTGAGCTTGGTGAAGAGCCAACCCTGTTAAAGGTTACAATACACACTATTAAGTGTGACCTTGTTAGAGGATTTAAAACTAAAAGTTTGTCTTTTGACCTAGCACTCACTATGTTGTCAACAAGAAAACCTTTTGATACTCTTGAGTATCTCAATACAATAAGGACTATTAAATCCCACTTGGTTAAGATATTTTCTGAATCAATGGTTAAACTTATACAGTAAATGATCTATTCAAAATACAACTTTGATTTGCAAATATTTAGATCTATTGTTAGTCCAATAATACCTCTCTGATCAATGTACACTACATTTCCTTTGCTTTCCTTCTTTGTTCTGCTTGGTGAATGTTATGTCCTTTGTTGCTCGGTGTCTGCAGAATTCCTTGGCTCTGTTCTTCAGCCTATATGATCAGATCTGCATGAAGAATTATATCTTCACACAAATTATATTCAGCATTCCTCTTTCCATAATGAATTCCTTGCCTCTTTATATAGTTATGATTAGCCGCTCAATCTCCTTATTTTTTTCATAGATCTCTTCTTGATACGTAAAAATCACCATGCTTTCCTTTATCCCGTAAAGCTCTGCTTTAGTTTTATTCCATAAATCTCTCCTTGATAACTATGAATAAAACTTGCTTTAAATCTCCTTCTTTTCTTTAGTTTAACTGATCAATGAAAATAAAGCAATCAATCAATCAACCCCTAAATATAGCTCTACCAGCTAAGTAGTTTTGTCATTCTTTAACTCCAGTTCTGTTCAGTCATCAACTCCATTTATTTTTGATAATTATCTCTTGCTCAATTACAACTATACTCAGTATACACTATGAACTGCTTGGTATTCACTATCACTCGGTGTCTACTATCACTTGGTGTATACAAACCTTTTAAGTTTTACCGATCACATAAACTTTGTCTTTTTAGATCTTCAATTTTATGACAATATGTGTATGAAAAATCAAACCATATCAAGTTGACATCAATGAAAATACAATACATTAATTGATTTAATGTCTTGCATTCACTTTTTTAGCTCAGTGACCATCAACTTATCATCTTCAAACATTCAATCACTTATAGTTCATCAATATCTCCCTTTGGCATTGATGGCAACATACTATGAAATATGCAGTGTAAAACACGCCATAACATACCAAACTTTTTGTTCTATAACCAATTCAAACATCTGAATCTCGGTAAGCTCTTCTAGCTCAAATTTTATTTTGTTGTGTGCTCTCCCTTTCTTCATTCCCTTGAATGGATAGGTGTAGTAGTCCTATCTTCTGATTCTGTCTCTCCCTTTCTTGTAGAATCTCTTCTCCCTTTTTTGGATAGATATGTAGTGTTAACCCTCGCCAATTCTCTCCCTTTGATGGATGGTTATTTTATTGAATCTTTCTCTCCCTTTGGATGTTCTTCTCCCTGATGGATATTTCATTGAATATCTCTCCCCCTTTGACAATAATGCCAAAAAAATATAGCTTTGTAGTACCCAACAATATCTCTGGTGCGTGGTTTAGATAAGAACCTTTGGTGTACTGATATATCATTGTAGTCCATGTCTCAATTTGCATCAACATGATTAATATTCTGATAATGTGTAGGTTGATGCAACTTCCAAGTTAGCTTAGTGACCAGAAGACAAGGGACGAACCCCTAGTCTATTCCTTGTGTGATGAAAATGTGTCACACTTCTATGGGTCATTCCATCCAAGGTTGCTCAAGAATGAGGCCTCAAATATCAACTCATAGCTCCCTAGTCATGGAGTGCAAAGGTGTGTGATGAAGGCCCTTAGATTGACCTAGTTGTGCCTATGCAAGTACACCATGAAATGAGAGATTCAATGCATGAAAATGAAATCTATTCTATATGATAACAATGCATAAAAGGAAATTAGTCTAAATGATAACAATGCATGATTATTCTATGAATTGAAATATGAATTTAATCTAACATGAATCTAATCTACATGAATAGCCATGGATGCAAGACGAAGAAGACAAGAAGAGAGAAGTTGCAATATCCAAGCCAAAGTGCTCAAATTCTCCTCCAAAATTGCTCTCCAAACCCGCAGCATAACAATACCTAAAAAATTTATATTGATAGATGATTGATGATCATCAAATGAGGACAGATTTCCTTATATAGGAAAGTGAACGGTAGAGATTAAGAGGCAAAAAATCAAAGGCTATGATTAAGAGGCAAAAAGCCCACCACTTAGGAAGATGTGAAGAAAAATGGATTTTTATTTAATTTATTTCCTTTTTCATCAAAAGAAGAGCTTTAAGTGGGGATTTTTATTTATTTAATTAAAAGAGGGGTTTTCTTTATAATTAAATAAATTAGAAGAATTTTATTTAATTAAATGGGAGAAATTTAATTTAATTAAATAAGATGAATTTGATTTAATTAAAAGGGAGATTAAATCTTTTAATTAAATAAAAATGATCAAACCTTAAGAAATATTGAAATAATTGAATTAATTACGATTTGATCAAGGAAATTGATTTGAATTAAAATATTGTAAAGCATTGATTCAGGAATTTGATAAATTGATAAAATGATAAATGGGACCCACAGTCTAGGCTACCATTTTAGGGTGCATACATTCCTCAGGTACTAAAATGTATCTTTTGGCAATGGTTTTGTGAATATGTCTGCTATTTGTCCTTTGGATTGTACATATCCTAGAATTACATGTTTCTCTTGTACTCGTTTCATCAAGTAATGATACTTATTAGATATGTGCTTTGTCTTAGCATGCATCACAGGGTTCTTTGAAATGTTTATAACACTTGTATTATCACAATAGATAATTAATGGGTCAAGAATTTCCTCATTCATACCCTTCAGCAATTGCTTGATCCATGCAATGTTAGAGCAATTTGCAGCAGCAGCTACATATTTTGCTTCTGCAGTTGATTGAGATATGCATCCTTTCTTTTTACTTATCCACATGACAACTTTGTCACCATAAAGAATTCTCCTCATGTAGTGCTTTTTCTATCATCTATGTTTTCATCCCAATCAGTATCAATATAAACTTGTAGCTCAAATTTTCCTTCTTTATTGTACTACAAACCATAGTCTTCAGTATTATTTAGATATCTCAAAATTCTTTTAACAACAGCCATGTGTGATTCCTTAGGATTAGTAGAGAATCTTGCAACTATACCAACTGCATGTGCTATATAAGGTTTAGTGTGTAAAAATACATTAGTTTACCAATCATAGATCTGTATAATGTCTGACTTACCTCAGTTGCCTTGTCTTCCTTTGTCAATTTGTATTCAGTTTCCATAGGTGTTCCAACTGGTTTGGAGTCCTCCATCTTAAATAGCTTTAGAATTTCTTTGATGTATTTGGATTGTGTGATGTAGATTCCTTCATCCTGTTGTAGAATCTGTAGACCAAGAAAAAATTTGATCTCTCCAAACATTGACATTTCAAGTTCTTTTCTCATTTCATCAGCAAATGACTTGCATAGCATATCATTACCTCCAAATATGATATCATCAACAAATATCTCAGCAATCAAAATTCTATCACCAGTTTCTCTTTTCAAATATAGATTATTATTGTCACTTGTTCTAACAAATCCAATACCAATGAGATAAGAGTGAATTCTTTCATACCATTCTCCCAGTGCTTGTTTTACTCCATACAAGGCTTTGTGTAGTATACAAACCATGTTCCTCTTGTTAGGATCAACAAACCCTTCAAGTTGTTCAATGTATACCTCCTCTTCTAGTATTCCATTCAGAAATGCAGATTTAACATCCATTTGGTATACTTTGAATCCTTTAAAAGCATTATAAGCAAGTAGAATTCTTACTCCTTCTAGTCTAGTAACGGGTGAAAAGATTTTTCCATAGTCAATACCTTCTTCTTGTGCATACCCTTTGCATACCAGTCTTGCTTTAGTCCTTGTGACTTCTCCATTCTCATTAAGTTTGTTTCTGAAAATTCATTTGGTGCCAATGAAATTTTTGTAACTCAGTCTAGGTACTAATGTCCATGTTTTATTCTTCTTAATCTGTTCAATCTCTTCATTCATTGCACTAACCCATTCTTGATTCTCAAGTGCAGCATTAACAGATTTAGGCTCAAAATCACAAATCAAACATCTATTGTTAAGAGACTTACTTCTTGTTCTCATTCCTTCTCTTTTGTCTCCAATGATCTGGTTTTGTGGATGGAGTCTTCTGACATATTTAGCAAGTATAGGTTCATATCTCTATTCTTCATTTTGATCTTCATTATCACTCGGTTCAGCATTGTGAGCCTTTTCCTGATTCTCGGTATGTGCAGCTTGTTGCTCAGTTGCATTGTTTTGTCACTTAGGCAAGGTGTCAGGTTCTTCAATGTAGACAAATAAGTTGTAATCTTCAAGTTCCTTTCTTCTTTCCTCATCATTTTTCTCAGCAAATTCATCCGTTTTAACATTTGCACTTTCAATGATTTTGTTAGAATATTTGTTTAGACATTTATGACATTTATAAGCTTTTATTTTAGTAGAATATCCTATAAATATTCCTTCATCACTTTTAGAGTCAAGTTTCCCATTTCTATCATCTTTCAGTATATAAAATTGACTTCCAAAAATTCTAAAGTAACTCATATTTGGTGTGTATCCATACCATAGCTCATAAGGTGTCTTATTTGTGTCTTTCTTTAATTGAACTAGGTTCAGTGTATAGACATCAGTACTTAAAGCTTCTCTCTAGAAATTTTGTGTGATACCTTTTTCAATCATTAGTGTTCTGGCGCAATCAACAATTGATCTATTCCTCCTTTCAACAATCCCATTCTGTTGTGGTGTCCTCGGTGCAGAAACCTATCTTGTAATCCCATGCTCATTACAAAAGTTAGTGAGTTCATCAGAAATAAATTATCCTCCTCTATCTGATCTTAAACATTTCAGTTATTTTCCACTTTATTTTTCAACTTTAGATTTATAACATTTGACCATCTTAAATGCTTCAGATTTCTCTTTTAAGAACATGACAGTCATCATCCTAGAATAGTCATCAACAAATAGAATAAAGTATCTATCACCATAATAGCTCTTTGTTCTCATTGGTCCACATAAGTTAGTATGGACTAACTCCAGAATAGCATTAGATGTGTAGGTTTTTCTCTTGAAACTATACTTTGTCATTTTTCCTATTTGACAATTCTTGCGCATAACATGGTTGGGCTTTGAAATACTCAGTAAGCCTCTCACTTTTCTTTTCTTACTTATCTTAACCATGTTGTCAAAATTTGAATGACATAACCTTTTATGCCACAACCAAACGTCTTCATTTCTATCCAATAAACAAGTGGTGTCAATATTGTCAATGTAGAATAGATTACCTTTTGTTTGTTCACCAGTAGTTGATCAACTTTCTTGTTCCATTATAATTCATTACCTTTTGTTCTCAAATGCATCTTAGTGTCCTGTGTTGTCCAACTGTGAAACACTTAATAAATTATAGTTAAGTCCTTTCACCCAATATGTATTTTCACATCTGATTAGTTTATTCAACATGATGGTACCTTTTCCTTCAACTGGGCAAGGTGAGTCATTAACCATCCTAACTGATCCACCATTATAATATTCAAAAGTTTCAAACTTTTCTTTATCTCCAGTCATGTGATGAGTACAACCACTATCAATAATTCAGACATCATTTTTGATAACTTTAGATATGAGTGTTGTTTCAACATACCTTTCTTCTTTGTCTAAATCATACTTCATAGCAACAAATAATACCTTAATATCTTCATCAGAATCAGTGTCAAAATTTTCAGCTTTGTTCTCAACCATGTAACAAGCCTTCTTTCCTTTGTCCTTGGAATCTCAGTTATCTCTTATGTCAGAGTGTCGATTGCTTTTGTAGTCTCGATCATCACTTCTGTCATACTTCTTTCCATAAGATCTGTCATTTTTTGTTTCATCCTTTCTCTTGTTAGGGCATCTAGCAGAAAAATGTCCAATTTCTTTGCAATTAAAACATACCAATGGTAATTTACCTTTATATCTTCCTTTACCTCTATGCAATCTCCTAGCCATTAGTGCTTCAAGTTCATCAAGTTCTTGATCATCACTATCATTTCTCATAGTGTGTTTGTTACTAGATTTGTTTATTTTTCAGAGAAGACTTTGATGCAAACTCAATAGTAGGTAAGACACTATTATCATAGTTGTTCATCTCAAATGAAATAAGTCTAGCAATCAAACTATCAAGAGTAACATCGTTACTAGCTACTACTCTCATTTCTTGAATTGCAGATACTCTAATAGCATAAATAGGCAATAATGTTTTCATAATTTTACTTACAACTATTTCCTCTTCAAGTACTCCTCCTACTCCATGGATAGCATTAACAACTTCTTTGATTCTGTGAATCTACTGAGTGATGTTCTCTCCTTCTTTCATTCTCAAGTCATCAAACTTTCCTCTTAGGCTTTCAGCTTTAGCTCTCAGTACATTTGCATCTCCTTCATGTACTAGCTTGAGTTTGTCACACATTAAATTTGCAGAGGTGCATGATTTAACATCTTCAAATTTAGCATCGGTTAGTGAAGAAGCAAGTTCTATCATCATAGAATTGTGTTCATGTTTTTCTCTCAATTGATCAACAATCAGAGGTCTAGTAGGTGCAACATATTCAGTATCCAAGTGTTGTGTAAAATCATTTCCAATAACTGATAGATGAATTCTTATCCTTCTTTTCCATGATGCAAAGTTTTCCTTGTTCAACTTAGGCACATCCCTTTTACTCATCTTATGATCTTTAGCTTAAGTCCCTTTAAACTTTTCTTCCAAGCACCAAAGCTCTGATACCAATTGTTAGAATAAATGAGACGAGGGCTAAATTAGTGGCCTTAAAAATAATTCCAAAAGATCCAACCAAGAATTTATATCTAAAATATAATACCCTCAATTATCTTTTAGTCCCCAATCATCAAGATGTATGTCATAAATAATTCTAACATATATAAACTTCTCGGTAAGATTTATTGTTTATCTTTTCTAGACTTTACCGAGTAGCAACAAATAAACTTAGAGTTAACCGACCAATCTAGTTTCAATAATGTATAAAGCGAAATATCAATGCAATGAAACATATACCCATTTGACACAGATTTTAATGTGGAAACCCAATATGGTAAAAACCACCTGGGATCGGTAACCCAAAATATTTTCACTCTTCTGAAGTGATCTCGGTGAAGATCCAACCCTGTTAAAGGTTACAATACACACTATTAAGTGAAACCTTGTTAAAGGATTTAAAACTAACAGTTTTTCTTTTGACCTAGCACTCACTATGTTGTAAACAAGAAAACCTTTTGATACTCTTGAGTATCTCAATACAATTAGGATTGTTAAATCCCACTCTGTTAAGAGATTTTCTGAATCAATGGTTAAACTAATACAGTAAATGATCTGTTCAAAATACAACTTTGATTTGAAAATATTCAGATCTATTGTTAGTCCAATAATACCTCTCTGATTAATGTACAATTCAGTTCCTTTTCTTTCCATCTTTGTTCTTCTCATTGAATGCTCTGTCCTTTGTTGCTCGGTGTTTGCAGAATTCCTTGGCTCTGTTCTTCAACCTGTATGATTAGATCTGCATGAAGAATTCTATCTTCACACAAATTATATTCAACATTCCTCTTTCCATAATGAATTCCTTGTCTCTTTGTATAGACATGATTATCCTCTCAATCCCCTTATTTTTGTCCTAGATCTCTTCTTGATCCGTAAAACTTGTCATGATTTGCTTTATCCCATAAATCTCTGCTTTAGTTTTATTCTGTAAATATCTCCTTGATAATTGTGAATAAAATGTGCTTTAAATCTCCTTCTTTGCTTTAGTTTAACTGATCGTTGAAAATAAATCAATCAATTAGTCAACCCCTAAATATAGCTCTACCAACTAAGTAGTTTTATTGTTCTTTAACTTTAGTTCAGTTCGGTCATCAACTCCAGTTATGCTCAGTAATTATCTCTTGCTCGATAACACTTGCTCGGTTACAACTATGCTCAGTATACACTGTGAACTTCTCGGTGTTCACTGTGACTTGGTGGATACATACCTTTTAAGTTTTACTGACCACATAAACTTTGTCTTTTCAGATCTTCAAGTTTATGACAATATGTATATGAACAATCAAACCATATTGAGTTGGCATCAATGACAATATAATACATTAACTGATTTAATGTCTTGCATTCACTTTTTTAGTTTGGTGATCATCAACTTATTATCTTCAAACATTCAATCAGTTATAGTTCATCAATTTCTCTGGGTCGCTTTGCAAAACAGAATACTAAATGCTGATAGATTCAGAATGTTAGGTTTTGAAGGACCGTCTAGATGTCCTCTATGTGAAAAGCATGAGGAAACTATAGACCATTTATTATTAAGCTGTTCATTTGCTAAAGAATGTTGGGATTGGTTAAGGGGGAGTTTAGGATGGAGTTCAACAATGTCCCCAGATATTGCAGATTTCCTAAAATAGTGGCCTCTTTTAAACCAATCAAGTTTATATAAATATATTTGGGTTACAGTCCCATCTATAGTAGTATGGGAATTATGGAAAGAATGTAATAGAAGAGTCTTTGATAATC
The DNA here is from genome assembly GCA_018584345.1 of Thuja plicata. Taxonomy (NCBI): domain Eukaryota; kingdom Viridiplantae; phylum Streptophyta; class Pinopsida; order Cupressales; family Cupressaceae; genus Thuja; species Thuja plicata. Next base: position 1,070,597 of record MU224796.1, on the reverse strand, counting down.
ACAAGATGGAGCCAAGTACATTGATTGATAAAATGGAAGCTAATAGGGTAGAACTCATTAATAATAGACTCCAAAATTTCACTAACCTAGAAAGCTCCTTTTCACTTTGGGATAATAAGATTAGGAAGAGATGGCATAATCTTTCTATCCCACCCTTATATGGTAAAGGAGGAGTTTCTAGAAGAAGGGAAAGAGAAAACTGTAAATGGAAAGCCCCTAAAATAGGATGGTTTAAATTGAATTTTGATGGTGCCTCAAGAGGGAATCCAGAGAATGCTTGAATTGGATGTATAATTCATGATTGGAAAGGAGAGGTCATAACCAAATATGTGAAACCTATAGATCCTACTACCAATTATATGGCAGAGTGTCTTGCAGCTTTAGAGGGTTTAATACTCTGTAAAATAATTAGGATTACTAAACTTGAGATAGAAGGAGACTCCCAAATCATTATCAATGCAATTCTATCAAAGAAAACTCCGAACTAGAAAATAAATTCCTTATTGGAAGAGGTCATAGAAGTTCTAAAATAAATCCCAAACTATGAAGTTAAACATATATACAAGGAAGGCAATAAGGAAGCAAACACTTTAGCCAATTATGGAGCTAATGGGAATCAATCTACTGAAATCTTTAAGATAAATGAAGATGGAAATCTCTTAGATAATCAATAGTAAAGAGAGTCCTAAGCATTTCTATGAAAAAATCAAAAGGAACATGTGAGAAACTTATAAAGGGAGATGTAATCAACATCTGGGCTGATATTATTTTCACCTTAAAATGTGTAGCCTTTGTCTAGATCACCTCCTCTCTAATTCCTACCTTTAAATTTGGAGATTCTAAATGGTTCCTTAGTCCTTTAGTCCTACCAGAGTTACATATTCTAATTAACAATCATCAGATTAATTCAAGTATCTCAAATCAACTTTACTCTAAAAATTAGGAAGGCTCAATCCTTTCCTTTTTAGTATCCTTTTGATGCTTTAACTTGAGGATGCTAAGATTAGTTATTTTCCCTCAAATCAAGTTTTGCACCTTATGTTATTAAGATATAGAAAGGTCCTCTAATTCAGTAGTTCTCCTTATTATTATAGCATCCTCAAATATAGGATAAATGTTTTAGCATTAATCCTTAAAGGCTAGAGAAGGCCTTTTCAAGCCTCTATCATCTATCATGCAGAAGCAAACCTCCTGATACAAAAATTTGTTATGTTCTTTTATCCTATTGTTTCCTTTTCCTCAATTTTAGCCCGTTGCTCTATAAAAAAACTTAATATAATTTCCAATTGAAGGATTAGATAATCTGGTTGATTCCATGTCATTTCAGATGAACACTTACGATTACTAATCCTTAAGAAAAATATGAAGTGCACTGGTTTTTTCAATTTAAAATACTATATTTAAGAGATTTAATCTAGACTGTAATTTATGAGTTGTTAGCAAATTAGTGATATATGGAAAGTGTTATCTACATATATATAGATTAGAATTGAATACAAATGTGAGATGAAACAAAGCTATCTTAGCATCCTGATGCTCTGTTGTGGCACCTGGCTGGTTTTTTAAGGTATATCAATATTAGATCTCTTCGAAGTCATACAAATATTTATAAAAAGGGAAAGGTGTTCCGCAAATAATCATATTGTATTGTTTGTAGTATTATAAATATGTATATATATATATATGTGTGTGTGTGTGTACATATATACATGCACACACATACACACTCACACACACACACACATATATATGCAATTAGAAATACATTTAAAAGCTAGCAGATGTTGACATTTCTGTCAGTATCATATTCACACAGAAAGAAGAATTAAGTCCTTCATGTATCCGGGTTGTCTCTTAATTTGATGTTAAGATAAATTGCAAATGATGTTCCCTTTTTTCTGGCTAAGGAATTCCTCTAAGTAAACAATTAAATTGCTAGACTCGGAATAATACTCAGAAAGGACTATTCCTACTATGCTTTTTCAAAAACCTTTATATTCATGCACATACTAACTTTTTTATAAAGAAGAATGGCAAAGGAAAAGGAAAATACTAATTTATCTATAGAGACAGGGACTAGTACAAATGAATATGATGAAGTATAGGTCAATAATTTCTCTAGTGAGTTCTTATTGCAGGAAAACTAATAACTTTAATTCAAGGTACTTATAAACTAAATGTTCGCTCTTTCATATTATTTACAAAGTTTATCTCTCTTAAGGTTCTAGTTCATTAGGATCCAGTAGCAAATAAACAGTAAAATTCTTTAGACTATTTGCTAATTGAGATTATAAGTGGATGATGAGTGGTAAGAAAGATATCTCAATGAAAAGGTGTATGTGAGTAGGTACAAAGATATGGGATATTATGGTTAAACTTTCTCCTATTCAGGTTTATGTAACTTCAGTAAACAGAGAAGGCATTTTTAGTTAAGCTAACCTTCCTATCAATTTGAACTAGATGCAACTATATAGATATTTTTGCTGATGAAATTTAGAGTATTAGTTTGAGTTTAAAATAGATTTTCCATATTAGAAAGGCATCATGAAAAGATCCATCAACTGGAATTCTTTCCATAAAGGTAAATTGGTTATTATTCAATTTTCTTCTATCTATTTGTCAAGCTAACTAAGATCTTAGCAAAGTTTTGAACGCAGGACCTTTTGTGTTGGGAAAGTTAAGAAGGAAACTCCAAAATAGAATTGCTAGTATATGAATTGTATAAATATCGTGTAAACTACATAGATATTCAAAAAGGTTAGCCCTTCAATTATGTTGAAATAAGACAGAATGCCCTCTTTTCTATTTTGTAAACCATATATTCCAGACTAAGGTCCCAGGCGAGGCTGGAGATTTTCTTTGCCCAGTTCTTTCCTCCCAGTGCCCACACCGAATGAGGTTGTAAATAATTATTCTAAAATGACTATGGCTTAGGCCTTTTACTGCTCAAAAAAAAATAATAGAGGAGACTTTTAGAATCCAAAAATTTAAATTTAAAAAAAAAACATTTATACTCACCTTTATAGAACATAATAACTAGTTATCACTTCTATACTATTAATAATATTATTAATAGAATATCACTCCTAAATTTAACCATTTTCTTTAAAGCAACATTAAAAATAGAATGGTTAAACTTAAAAAAGTTGAGGCTTGAGAATGCTATCACAGGAAATTTTTGATAGAAAGCAACAGCAAGTGGGTGTTTGTCCATGGTACAAAAACTAGCACACTAGATACGCATTAACAGTTTATTAACCATATCTAGAGTACAAGGAATGATAGAGAGAAAAGCAGCCTACCCCTATCAATAACCATCTTAAGAAAAATAGAGCACCACCACCATTTATCAAACCCAGACTTAGCAGAGTTTAAAATAAAGTACGTATCAAAATAGAAATTGTTCATATCATGCCATGCAGGGCTACAAAAAACCACTACAGTCTTAGTCCGAAGGCTATAGCAAGGAAAATAAAAATAGCCCCAGGGGCTAGCACAGTTATCAATATAGAAACACATAAAACTAACTAGTTTCTTTTCCACAGTCTCTTCGACAATAGCATGTCAGCCCATTCTTCCTGGAGGAACTTGAACAAGTCCTGGTGATCATCTTCCTTAGCAACTTCGCCATTAGACTCCTTCACATTGAGAAAACACAGGGTGGTAGTGGAGGCGTGCATTCCTTTAAGCGCAAACTTGCTAACATCATTGAGGCATTTTTTTATCCCCTCCATATCCTCTTTTAGTTGGGACACATTTTTTTCTAGATCAGTGCTTTTGTGTTTGAACTTACCCACAACACCTCCAAAGCTAGCACTGCTCATCTTGATTTCTTCCACTTCATCATTTCTCAGGTTCATTTTAGTAACATTGCCCTTTTTTTTGTCTGACTCGCCCAAGACCTCCTCATTTTTCAACAAAATTTTGATGGCCTTTTTCCCCTTTTTTTTAGTCAACTCGTTAGAGTGAAAGGTCTCACATGGTTGGGTGTCAACGTCATTAGTAGGGTCAATATTGGGAACAATTCTTTTGGCTTTTTTGTAAGGGGGCATGTAAGGGGCCTCCAGGGTTTGTTCTCTCTTGGTAATTCCCACAGAATCTAGGGCAAGGAAGGCCTCAGACAAGTGTGGGCTCAAGACGGTGGTATTATCACAGTATTTTCCTTTAATCCTAGAAGGAGAGGGAAGGAGACTATGGACCAAAGAGATGGAGAGTGAGGGATAGGTTTGTTGCAGGGTGTTACTAATAACAAAAATAGTAGGAGGTGGGAAAAGGGCACAGTGGAAATTATAGAGGCGAAGCATTAACCCCTGGTGCAGGATAAGAGGTTTTTTACCAAAGGAGTTAGCCTTCACAACATCAACAATATTACTTTCCATAGAGTGCAGTAAATAGAACAAAATAGAATTAAAACTTTATGCCTAAGGTGATTTAGTAAAGGTAGATGATGATAGTATAAAGTACCATACCGTCCTTCCAGTATAAAGTACTTGATGATAATCTTATACCTTTTGGGCCAGAATTTTGGGAGGTCTTCTACGCTATAACCGCCATGTTTGTGAATAGGTTTCTCTTCAGGGGCCTGGAAGAACTGGACCAACCTCATCTGGTCATGGGTTTTACTAGTTTTCTTCCATTTACGACTAGTGGTGGGGAGACGAGTGGCTTTTCCAATGACTTCCTCATTGATTTCAAATGAGATGACATTTACGGAGACTCTTCTTTCATTCCAAGATGCCACAAACTGACATGAAATTGTTTCATCATAACCGACCATATTCTCCTTGAAGGATAAAATATCACCTTCCTTGCATAAATACATCACTATAGGGTCATTAGTGAATTCATCCTCAATTTTTTTGGGTCAATTCTATGTCTCTCGCCACCCATTTTATAGCAAGTGCAAACCCTAGGAACAAACCGAAGAAGGTAGGGCACACCCAAAGAAAGGAACTCAAAGCCTTTGAAATAATTCTAGCGCAGAGCCAAAAAACTCCAAAACTTAGAAAATAAGGTGGAGAACCAGAACATAGAAAATAAGGCGAAGAAACTTAATTGAGAAATAATCCACCAATAATTAAGGTAGTAATAGTACTGCATATCAAGTTGCAAAGCCAAGACATAATGGTGTATCAGTACATGAGAGGTATTCTGTGAGATACAAATGTTATCAAGAAAATCCTCACAAAATCTACAGCAAACCAAAACCTTAAGCCAAAAACCCCAAATTAACTTTATGGAATGATGACACAAAAAAATTTAAACGGATCCTTCGGTGTTAGGTACTGCCACATCCTCCTTGTATAGACCCCACTTTCCTTTATCTTGGGAATGCAACAATTTAAATGATTGTAGTTCCAGCTCACCCAAAGTACGAGCCCAAGATCCCCGATGCAAGCCATGTGGTAGAGAAATTCAAATTCAAAACTTCAGCGGAGAAAAGGAGGGAAGTGGTGGGCCTGGATGCCCCAAGCCATGACTAAACAAAGAGTTAAATTTTAACTATCATAGTGGGTCCCATTTAAAACACTCTCTTGCTTCCTAAGAAGATCTTGAGTAGGCTTGGGTAGCTAATTAACAGCCCTCCAGGATCATAATCTGTCTGATAGAAGACCAGCAACAGCCATGGAATCTGCCATAGAATTCCCTTCCCTATAGATGTGGCTTATCTTAACCTCCACAAAGCTACCAAGGAGACCAAGGATGTCACTCAAATTAGTGTCCACTTTCCACCCAACCTTGGAGGTACCATTCACCGCCTCAATAATGATTTTGGAGTCCCCCTCAATATCCATCCTTCTGCTTCCAACTGCTATAGCTATTTTAAGGCCCCAAAGGAGGGTCATGCCTTCGGCTTGATTAACATTTTGATTGACTAGAGGGCTAGTAAAAGCAGCAATTAAGTGACCTTTATGATATTTAATAATACCTCCACCCACCTAGTTCCCTCAACAAGTAGCCCCATCAAAATTAATCTTATCTCACTGAGGTTTGGGGGGGTCATTTGGTAGCTTTCCTAATGAGAAGCTTGGCGTTGTTAAATCTATTAATTCATGTGTCAATGCTCCAGTTTTTGGCTATTTAAATATCAGCATCACTTGGAGGGTGGTTTGAGCTCTTCCATTGATCCACCAAGAGGTTCTCTTGCAGAAGCTTAAATCCAATGTTGAAGACATCCACAGGGGAAAGCTCCTTATTACGAAAGATTTTGTTGTTGCGTTCTTTCCAGATGATCCAACAGAAATTGGGGGGATTTGTTTCCAAAGGAGGTGGATCAACAAGTGTTGAGAGGGGGGTTTCCATTCAGAAGCTAGGTGTTGGATATCCTAGTTAGTCACCCAAGAAAGATTAAATTTGGGGATGACCAGTTGCCGGATCACCGAGGAGAAAGTGTAGTGTAAGAAGATATGGTTGATATTTTCCTCCTCCCTTTTACATAGACTACATCTATTAGCCAAGATAAATACCCTTCTATGCAGGTTATCCAAAGTTAGGATTTTTTTGTGAAGTATAGACCACCAGAATAAGTTCACTTTGGGGATAAGCTAGGAGCTCCAAAATTTCTTCCATTAGGTCATGTAAGAAACCTCCTTGATCATCGAGGTGTAAGCCGATTTGACCGAGAACTTACCATTTTGAGTGAGGGACCAAAGGATTCTATTAGGGTAGTCAAATAAGGAAATTGGAGAGCTATGCATCAAATTCATGGGATCAATGGCCAAGAGATTGAGATCAAGCCTATCATCAAGCAGGGGTCGGAGGTCCATCCATTATCCATTACTAAAGTAGTTTGACACTAAGGTTCCCACCTGCAAGGTGAGGATATTTCTGAGCTAAGAGAACCTAGAGGATCCCAGGATAAAGTTGCACAACTAGGCATCCTCCCAAAACCATATATCCTTGTCGGTGTCAACCTACCAAGTGATCCCCTTATCCAAAGTGATCCTACATTTGAGAATACTATTCCATATCTTAGAGCCCATAGGGTGTCCATGCTCCTTAAACAGTTATCAGAAGCAACCCATGTCTAGATATTTGTCTTTCATAATTCTACACCAATAAGCAGAACCTGAGACCATGGTCCATGCCACCTTAGTCAGCAAAGCTCTATTGAGGTTATTGATTTTTCTTAATCCAAGGCCTCCAAGAGACTTGAGAAAGCAGACTTTATCCCAGCAGAGCAGAGGGAGTATTTTTTTCCTCACAACCATATCAGAGGAAGGTGCATTGGATCCTCTTAATTTTCTCATCCATGACACACAAATTTCTAAGATTGAGAGAAAATACACCAGTATTCCGTAGAATGAAGTGGAGAGCAGTTGCAGTTTCCCAACACTACTGAGGAGTTTTCCCTTCCATCCAGAAAGTTTCCTTTGGGTACACTTGAGGATGGTATTCCATAAGATGTTTTTAACATCTTTGAACTTTAGAGGGAGGCCCAAATTGGTTGCCAGGAGAGTAGTTGATTGGCATCCCAGAATGTCAAGAAATTTCCCCTGGACAAATTGATCTGTGTTAGAGAAAAAGATCATGCTTTTATGATAGTTAATGTGTTGACCAGAGGTAGATGCATAGTCATCAAGAAGGGTCTTCCAAACCCTAGCCTCCCTAACCAAGGAGGAATTGAAGAAAAAAGTGTCGTTGGCAAAATGTTGCAAAATCGACGGTGGGATGATGGTGGCAGGCTTGATTCCCTAGATTTTTCCATTCTGGACCAACTGCATCATATTGCGACCAAGGAATTCACCTAGAAGGATGAAGAAGTAGGGGGAGAGAGGAGCCCCATGTTTTAGACATTTAGCTGAGGGGAACTTTTTTCCAAGTTTGTCATTCAAAAGAACTGAGAATCTGACAGTCTCAACACATTCCTTAATAATATTGATGAGAGGTTGAATAAACCGAAAAGTAGAGAGCACCTTGTAAAGGAAGATCCAATTGAACTTTTCATAATATTTATAAATGTTAACCTTAAAGGTCATACCTGCAAATTTACTGTGCTCAATAAAATGAAGAATTTTATGAGTAGTGATAGCTACATCCATGATTCGCCTGCCAGGAACAAAACCATTCTGGTTAGAACTAATAATTTTGTTGAATAAGGGTTTCATACGGTTTACCATGATCTTAGAGAAGATTTTACAGAGGGTATTACAAAAACTTGTGGGTCTATAATCCTCCATAGTAGTGGGGTCCTTAGTTTTGAGAAACATGACAATGTAAGTATCATTGAGCTGACGTAATAGCTTCCCCATTGTGATGAAATATGTAGTAGCCTGAGTCACATCTGGGCCAACAATATCCCAAGATTCTTGAAACATCATAGGGGGGAACCCATCTAGGTCAGGGGCTTTGTAGGCACCCATGGAAAAAACTTCCCTCTTGATCTCAACATCAGAAGCCTGGGTGAGGAGGAGAGCATTATCATCATTAGTCACCTTCCTTGGGAGGTGGGAGAGGAGAACTTCCTACAATTCCTCCACATTCCCATAGTAAGATTCAAAAAAGAGATGTATGAAGTGCTCAAAAGCCAAAGTACCAAGCTAAGAGTTATCAGAGACCTCCAGCCCTAAATTTTCCCTGAGAGTGTGGATATAGTTCCTTTTCTTGTGTTTACAGGAAAATGTATGGAAGAAAGGAGTATTTCAGTCACCTTTCTCTAGCCATTGGATACATGATATCTACTTCCAAACGACTTCCTCATTAGCCATAAATTCATTCCACTTCTTCCTTGTAGCTTCCTCCTCCAAATGGAGTTCTTGGGAGAGATCGCCAAAGGCCATCAATTTTTGGAGGACCTCAAGCTTCCCAGAGGCATCCTTCTTGGTTTTGAAGATGTCCCCAAAATTGGTTTTGCACCAGCCTTTAACAGCTACTCTAATGATCTCAAATTTTTTTCCACTCAAAACATAACAGAACCCTGCACTAGGGTAGAACACCACTACCCAGTCTTCTCCTAGAAATTTGGGTGGGAGGCCCACATGATCTCATATCTAAAGGGGGCATGGATGGGGAGTTGGTTTTCCAACCATTTAAGAAAGAGTGGGTTGTGGTCTAAGGTTGTCTTGGGAAACATAGCCAAAGAGGAAGCAGGTCTCATGCCCCAAGAGGAGGAGACCAAGAAGCAGTCAAGACAAAATTGGATGAGGTGAGATCCCTTCCTATTATTGGACCAGGTGAAGGGGTTACCAACCATTTCCATATCATATAGGTCATTATTGCTGATGAAGATAGAGAAATATCCCATATTGTCTGTGTAGTCCATCAATCCACCAAGCTTTTCAAAAGGGAACTAGGGTAAGTTGAAGTCGCCATCCACCAGGATTTTGGAATCCTTAAGGGCAAATAAAGAGGTGGAAATATCATCCCACACCACTTTCCTCCCAAGGAGGGTATTAGGAGCATACACATTAAAATAGTGCCATTGTTCTGACAAAGTAGTGAAAGTAACCACAAGGTAGTGCTGGGAGAAACTAAGTGTATCCCCCAAAACACGCAAGGGATTCCACAGAATGGAAATGCCCCCTGATGCCCATGTTTCCATAGAGTAGAAAAAATAGGGCCCCCAGCAATAACCTACCCACCAAAATCTTGAAATTTTCATAAGTCTTTTTAACCTCTTGCAGCAGTAGAATGTCCACCTTGTAGTCACCAATATATTCCCTAATGGCATAATGTTTTAGGGGGGCATGTTAAGCCCCTAATATTCCAGGAAAGAAAAATCATTTCTTACCTTTTTGGCTAAGTTCGAGGGTGAGTTGCCTTCCTATAGCAATCTCCCTTGCAACATTTTTCTACCTTTTAGATCTTTGGATGGTCTTCCCACCTTCGCCTTGACACCAACATCCAACCTCTTGTTCCTAGTTTTCCTCTACTGATTCTTCCACTGAGCCTCCTCATATGTCAGCATACCAAGCACCTTAGGAGTTAGGATAGGATCAGGCAACACAATCAAGGGGATCAAACCAAGTAGGGGGCACACCCTTTGCACCATAGTCTAACCACTAGGGGAACCCAAAGGAGGAGTTGAGGGATTTGACGGATGGCGACCAAGAATACCATCCACACCCGGGCCCAACTCTGGTGGCGGATAAGAGATCTCATCACTCATGGCGACAATGCCAGATAGTATTTCTCCATCTTCGAGCCCAAAGGGAGCTGAGGCCTGAGTCCTAAAAGCGGGGGAATGCAAGGATCTGAAACCATCATAGGGGTTTGGCAATCGTCCCCCAAATCATTGACATCCACAAAGGAAACATTTTTTAGCTTGAGCTCCTTCTTCTCTTGGGGATCCTTAGAGTTTTCTATCATGTGACCCTTCAAGTTGTAGGTTTGGTAGAAGAGAGTGGTGTTCTCATAGAATATGGCCTAGTTCCAGCTTCTATTTTTGGACTTGAGGACCGCAAAGTTGGGTAGGGATTTGAAGATCGAAACATTGACACAAAGCCTAGCAAAGATCAGCCGTGATTCACTTAGGGTGACCAAATTCATTGAGATATAGTGGTTGAAAGAGGCCCCAATCCACTTGAAAACCTACTCATCCCAAAACTCAAGGGGGGCCAGGTAAACAAACCTAGACCAGCACCATCCAACTGAGCTCAGTGGAAGGATTAAAGCCCAGCTTCCACTTAGCAAGAGTGAAAGTGTTTCCCATACAGCCAAGACTCTGAGGGGAAAAAAGAGAGATCCTATAGAGCAGTGAATCTGAAAAGTAACAAACATCTTGACATCGCCGAGACAAAAACACTTCCTTTGAGTTTCCATTGGGTTCACACCCACTTCCTTACCATGTCAATCATTGGCCTGATATTGAAGAATCTGCCAACAATAGCCAGGATCAAATCTGCCATGGTTCTATCTGTTAGAATAACTAAGAGGGGGAGTGAATCAAGGGCCTAAAAAATATTCCAATAATTTAACCCAAAAACTTATTACCATAGTTATAAGCCTCTAGTTATCTTCAGTACTACAAGATGAATGCCTTCAAATAATCTCAACAAATAACTACTGCTTGGAGTTCACTGCTAACCTTATTCTTACTATTTACTGATTAGCAGTCTTTCATTTACCGAAATGCAATAAATAACTTAGTGTATACCGATCAATCTAGATTAGTTATGTGTAATGCAAAACACTAAATTAATGAATTATAAACACATTGACACATGGATTTTTAACGTGGAAACCCTGTTAAGGGAAAAACCACTTGGGACTGGTAACCCAAATTTTTCACTCTTCTAAAGTGATCTTGGTGAAGACCCAACCCTGTTAATGGTTACAAACACACTATTATGTGTGATCTTGTTAGAGGATTTAAAATAGAATAGTTTGTCACTTGATATCGGGCATCTCTATGCTACCTTTTATGACCAAACCCACTGTAGTTTGTCAAATTGTATCTGGCATCTCATGCTATCTTCATGATCAAAATTTTTGATACTCCTTGGGATGTATCTCAATATAAAAAATATTATTAAGTCCTGCTCGATTAAGAGACTTTCTAATCCAATGGTTAAACTAAAACAATAAATGATTTGTTCACATATACAACTATACTTTGCAGATTTTCATATCTATTATAAGCTCATAATACCTTTATGATTAATGTATCTTTTCAATGCCTTTTCTCCACTTCTTTCTTCTCAGTGATGTTGTGCTTCTCTATTGTTCGGTGTTCGCAAAAATCTTTAGCTCTTTCCTTAGCTTGATTGATCAAGACTGTATAAAGTTGTTCTTCACTAGTTTCTCTCCAGCATCCTTCTTCTCTATTCACCCCTAATTCACAATGAATTAGACTGTCTCTTTATAGACATGATATCACCGTTTCTCCATTCTTGACTTTCTTGTTCTTGGCATGATCCACAATTTTAGCCAATGTTTCTTTAAAGCATTACTTCAGTTTTATCCCATAGATTTCTCTTTGAAAACTGGAATAAAATAGCTGTAAATCTTTCTCTTATCTCTGGCTTTAACTTGTCAATGAAAAAAATGTTAACAACCAGTTAACTCTATCTTTAGCTCTTGCCAGCTAAGTGTTTTGTCATTTCTGAACTTCAGTTCCTTTCGGTGTTTTAACTCTTAGTTAGCTTCGGTCAGCACTTCAATTCTCCTCGGGCATCTCCGTCAGGATTGTCTATTTGTTAGGGTTGTCTATCCGTCGGGCATCACTGTGAAGTTCTACTTGTTAATAATTCTTTTAATTCTGCTCGTCCATAATATTTGTCGGATTTCTTTCTCGAGCATCATTGTGACTTTTCTTTTGGGTTTCTCTGTCTATCGGGGTGCACTGCCCGTCGATGTTTATAATCACTTAGTGAATGCTGATATTTTATGCATTACTGAAAGCATAACCTTTATCATTCTGATTATCTAAAGTCTTTGACACTTTGTATATAACCAATCAGATTATATCAAGTTGACATCAATGACAATACAATCCATGAACTAATTTAATGTCTTGCATTTACTTTCGGTAGCTTGGTGATCATCAACTTAACATCTTCAAAAATTAATCAGTTATAGTTCATAAATCTCTCCCTTTGGCATTGATAGAAACACACTACATTATCACACTATAATATTACTAATACAATATGAAATATAACAATTGTAGTTCATCAATCTCTCCCAAATTTTTGTTCTATAACCAATACAAATGTTTGGCTCTTAGTAAGCTCAAATAGCTTAGATTTATTTCTTGCAGAGTGCTTTCTTCAATCTTCAATCCCTTTAATGCATAGATGTAGCAGCTTCTGATTCTTTTTCTGATGTTGTCTCTCCCTTTGACTATTCCTCTCCTTTATAGATTACATCTGATATCTTCTCTCCCTTGTGATAGTTATGATGGATATTTCATATGTAATCTCTCCCTTTGGATATTCTAGATATTCTCTCCCTTTGGATAATGATAATCTCTCCATTCGAATCCTTAGGATCTTCTTAGGAACTTCTCTCCCTTTGAAAACAATGCCAAATTTATATCCTTTCACCTTTTTATAATATACTCCTTGAATTTCCCTATCCATCAACAATACAGTGACTCTGGTTTGTAGTGTAGATATGTACCTTTCTATGTACTGATGCATCTTTGTAGTCCATCTTTGTGCTTGCATCAACATGAATGATCTTCTAATTATGTGTGTGTTGATGTAGCCTCCTAGTCAACTTACTGACCAATAGACAAGGGTCGTACCCCTAGTCTATTTCTCAGGTACTCAAATGTATCTTTAGGCAATGGCTTGGTGAATATGTTAGCTAATTGTTCCTTGTATTGAACATATTCTAGTATCACCTCTTTTTTTTGCACTTGTTATCTTAAGTAATGATACTTGATAGCAATATGCTTAGTCTTAGCATGCATGACTGGATTCTTAGAAATGTTTATTGCACTGGTGTTATCACAATAGATAATCACTGGTTCAAGAATTCTCATATTCATACCTTTTAGTAATTGTTTGATCCATGTAATATTAGAGTAGTTTGCAACAGCAGCCACATATTTTTCTTTTGTAGTAGATTGTGAGATGCATCCTTGCTTCTTGTTGATCCATGTGACAAGTTTTTCACCCATGAAGAATGCTCCTCCAGTTGTTCTCTTTTGGTCATCTAAGGTTCTAGCCCAATCAGCATTTGTATAGACTTGAAGATCAAATTTTCCTTCTCTTTTATACCATAAGCCATAGTCCTTGGTGTTCTTTAGATATCTCAGAATTCTCTTGACAGTAGTCATGTGTGATTCTTTGGGATTAGCAGAGAATCTTGCAACTATTCCAGTTGCAGGTGCTATATCTGGTCTGGTATGAACAACATACATGAGTTTGCAAATCATTGATCTATACAAGGTCTGATTTACCTCATTTGATTTTTCTTCTTTTGTCAGCTTACATCTGGTTGCCATAGGTGTTCCAACTGGTTTGGAATCTTCCATCTTGAATATCTTCAACACTTCCTTGATGTATTTGGATTGTGTGATATATATGCTTGCATCTTGTTGAAGAATCTGTAGGCCAAGAAATAATTTGATCTCCCCAAACATAGACATTTAAAAATCTTTTCTCATTTCATTAGCAAAGGATTGACATAACATTTCATTACCCCCAAATATGATATCATCAACAAATATTTCAGCAAACATAATATTACCATCGGTGTCTTCTTTTAAATACAAATTGTTGTTTTCACGTGTTCTTACAAATTCAATGATTATGAGATAGGATTGAATTCTTTCATACCAGGCTCTAGGTGCTTGTTTCAATCCATATAAGGCTTTGTGTAGTCTACATACCATGTTTCTCCTATCTGGATCAACAAACCCTTCTGGTTGTTCAATGTATACCTCTTCTTCCAATATTCCATTTAGGAATGCAGATTTGACATCCATTTGGTATACTTTGAATCCTTTGAATGCAGCATACGAAAGTAAGATTTTTACTCCTTCTAGTCTAGCAACAGGTGTAAAGGTTTCACCATAATCAATATTGTCTTCTTGTGCATACCCCTTTCATACTAATCTTTCTTTATTCCTTGTGTCTTCTCCATTCTCATTCATCTTGTTTCTAAATATCCATTTGGTTCTGATGACATTCTTTTCATCTGGTCTTGGTACTAGTGTCTGTGTACTATTCTTCTCAATATGTTCTATCTCTTCATTCATAGCACTAACCCATTCTTCATTTTCAACTGCAATATTACCAAATTTAGGCTCAAAATCACAAAGTAAACATCTAGTGTTTAGTGACTTACTTCTTGTTCTCATTACAGCCTTCTTGTCTCCTATGATCTGATTCTGTGGATGATGTCTTCTGAAATACTTGGAAAGTTTCAGTTCAACTCTTTGTCCATCATTATGATCATCTTCTTGACCTTCATTCTGATCTTCATCTCTCAAAACATCATCTTAATGATTTTCCTAATTTTTGGTAATTGTAGCCTGATGCTCGGGTGCAATGTTTTGTTTCTCGGGAGTGATACACTATCACTCAGGTAGAGTGTCAGGTTCTTCAGTGTAAACAAACATGTTGTAGTCTTTTGGTTCTCTTTTTCTTTCCTTGTCATTTTTCTCTACATATTCATCTATTCTGATATTTGCACTTTCAGTGATCTTGTTAGAGGACTTGTTAAGACATTTATAAGCCTTGCTCTTCGTGGGATCCCCTAGAAAGATACCTTCATCACTTTTGGAGTCAAGCTTTCCATTTATATCATCTTTTAAAATATAAAATTGACTACCAAAGATTCTGAAGTAACTTACATTGGGTGTGTAATCATACCAAAGGTCATAGGGTGTCTTTTTGGTGTCTTTCTTCAATCGTACTATGTTTAATGTGTAGACAATAGTACTGAAAGCTTCTCTCCATAATGTTTGAGTGATGCTTTTCTCAATCATCAGTATTCTTGCACAATCAACAATTGATATATTTTTCCTTTCAGCAATTCCATTTTGTTGTGGTGTTCTTGGTGCAGAAACCTGTCTTTTAATTACATGCTCATTACAATAGTTAGTGAATTCATCAGAAAAAAATTCCCCTCCTCTACCTGATCTTAAGCATGTTAATTCCTTACCACTTTATTTTTCTACCATAGCTTTATACCATTTAAACATGTTGAATGCTTCTAATTTTTCTTTTAGAAACATAATCGTCATCATTCTAGAATAATCATCTGCAAAGAGAATGAAATATCTATCTCCATACTAACTCTTTGCCCTCATAGGTCCACATAGATAAGTATGGACTAATTCTAGAATTGCATTAGATGTATGGGATTTTCTCTTGAAACTAGACTTTGTCATCTTACATTTTTTACAATTCTTACACATGATATGCTCGAGCTTTGTCATGATCGATAAGCCTCTTAATTTCCTTTTATTGCTTATCTTTATCATGTTGTCAAAATTCACATGACATAATCTCTTATGCCACAACCATATGTCTTTGTTTCTAGCCATCAAACAAGTAGTGTTTATATCATCAAGATAGAAAAGGTTACCTTTTGTTTGTTTACCAGTTCCGATCAACCTTCTCGATTCATTCAATAACTTTGCCTTATTATTCTCAAATGCTACTCGGTGACCTATATTATTCAGCTATGAAACACTCAACAGATTATAATTAATTCCTTTTACCCAGTATGCATTTTCACATTTGATCGGGTTGTTCAACATTATAGTTCCTTTACCTTCAACTGGACAAGGTGTGTCATTACCCATTCTTACTGATCCACCATTATAGTACTCAAAAGTTTCAAACTTTTGTTTATCACTAGTCATGTGGTGAGTGTAGCCACTATCTATAATCTAGACATCATTCTTACTAACCTTAGATATAAGTGCAGTCTCTACATACCTTTCTTCTTCATCTCAAACATCCTTCATGGCCAAAAATATCATCTCAATGTCATCATCAAATTTAGTGTCAGTATCTCCATCTCTATTCTTAGCTAGGTAACAAGCTTTATTCACTTTGTCCTTGTAGTCTCAGGTATCTCTTCTATCAGATTGTCAGTTGCTTTGGTAATATCTATTGTCACTTATATAAAACTTCTTTTCATATGATTTGTCATTACTTTTGTCATCTTTTCTTCTGTCAGGACATCTTGCAGCAAAGTGCCCAATCTCTTTACAATTAAAACATACAAGTGGTAATTTACCTTTGTATCTACCTTTTCCTCTCAGCAATCTTCTAGCCATTAGTGCTTCAATCTTATCAAGATCTTGGTCATCATTATCACTTTCACTATTATTTCTAATAGTGTTTCTATGACTTGACTTACTTATTTTCAAAGAATATTTGAATGCAGACTCAATAGATGGTAAGACACTATTATCAAAGTTATTCATCTCAAATGAAATCAATCTACCAACCAAATTATATAGAGTGACATTATTGTTTACTATTGCTCTCATTTATTGTATAGAAGATACTCTAATATCATATACATGCAATCAGGTTCTTAGGATTTTACTTACCACTGTCTCTTCTTCAAGTATGCCTCCAACTCCTTGGATAACATTGACTACTTCTTTTATTCTATAGTTGTACTAAGTGATATTTTATCCTTCTCTCATTCTTAGGTCATCAATTTTACCTCTTAGGCTTTCTTCCTTAGCTCTTAGTACATTAGCATCTCCTCCATGTACCAACTTCAATTTATCCCACATTTGCATTGTAGAGGTGCAATTTTTGACATCTTCAAATTAAGCATCGGAGAGAGAGGAAGAAATTTCTATCATCATGCAATTATGCTCATGATTTTCTCTTAATTTCTCAAGTGTGTGAAGTCCTGTAGGTAACATAATTTCAGTATCTAAGTATTGAACAACATCATTTCCACTACCTCATAGGTGGATTCTTATCCTGCTTTGCCATGATGCAAAGTTGTCCTTGTTCAAATTGGACACATCTCATTTTCTCATCTTGTGATCTTTTGCTTGAGCTGTTAAACTCCCTTTCTAAGCACACAAGCTCTGATACCAATTGTTAGAATAACTGAGAGGGGGGGTGAATCAGTGGCCTAAAAAATATTCCAATAATTTAACCCAAAAACTTATTACCACAGTTATAAACCTCTAGTTATCTTCAGTTCTACAAGATGAATGTCTTCAAATAATCTCAACAAATAACTACTGCTCGAAGTTCACTGTTAAATCTTATTCTTACTATTTACCGATTAGCAGTCTTTCATTTACCGAAATGCATTAAATAACTTAGTGTATATCGATCAATCCAGATTAGTTATGTGTAATGCAAACCACTAAAATAATGACTCATAAACACATTGACACATGATTTTTAACGTGGAAACCCTGTTAAGGGAAAAACCACTTGGGACCGGTAACCCAAAATTTTCACTCTTCTGAAGTGAGCTCGGTGAAGAGACAAAACTGTTAAAGGTTAAAAACACACTGTTACGTGTGACCTTGTTAGAGGATTTAAAATAGAATAGTTTGTCACTTGATATCGAACATCTCTATGCTACCTTTTATGACCAAACCCAGTGTAGTTTGTCAAATGGTATCTGGCATCTCATGCTATCTTCATGATCAAAATTTTTTATACTCCTTGGGATGTATCTCAATATAGAAAGGATTGTTAAGTCCTGCTCAGTTAAGAGACTTTCTGATCCAATAGTTAAACTGAAACAGTAAATGATCTGTTCACATATAACACTCTACTTTGCATATTTTTAGATCTATTTTAAGCTCATAATACCTTTCTAATCAATGTATCTTTTCAATGCCTTTGATCCACTTCTTTCTTCTTAGTGATGTTGTACTTCTCTATTGTTCGGTGTCCGTAGAAATCTTTAGCTCTTTCCTCAGCTTGATTGATCAGGACTGTATGAATTTGTTCTTCACCAGTTTCTCTCCAGTATCCTTCTTTTCTATTCACCCCTAATTCATAATGAATTAGATTGTCTCTTTATATACATGATATCACCATTTCTCAGTTCTTGAATTTCTTGTTCTTGGCATGATCCGCAATTTTAGCCAATCTTGCTTTAAAGCTTTACTTAAGTTTTATCTCGTAGATTTCTCTTTGACAACTGGAATAAAATAGCTTTAAATATTTATCTTATCTCTGGCTTTAGCTTGTCATTGAAAACAACGTTAACAACCAGTTAACTCTATCTTTAGCTCTTTCTAGCTAAGTGTTTTGTTGTTTCTGAACTTCAGTTCCTTTTGGTGTTTTAACTCTTAGTTAGCTTCAGTCAAAACTTCAGTTCTCCTCAGGCATCTTCATCGGGGTTGTCTGTCCATCAGGCATCACTGTGAATTTCTGCTTGTTGGTAATGCTTGTAATTCTACTCGTCGGTAATGCTTGTTGGGTTTCTTTCTCGGGCATCGTTGTGACTTTCCTTTCGGGTTTCTTTGTCCATCGGGGTGCACTGCCTGTCAGTGTTTGTAGTCACTTAGTGAATGTTGATCTTTTATGCATTACTGAAAGCATAACCTTTATCATTCTGATTTTCTGAAGTCTTTGACACTTTGTATATAACCAATCAAATTATATCAAGTTGACATCAATGACAATACAATCCATTAACTGGTTTAATGTCTTGGATTTGCTTTTGGTAGCTTGGTGATCATCAACTTAACATCTTCAAACATTAATCAGTTATATTTCATCAGTGTCCACAAAAAGTCCAGGAGGGTTATCTTTTTTCCATCCTCCATTAAAACAAAATCAGCCAACGCATAATCCACGCTGCCCAAAGGGGCCCCCACAAGCACACATTTCCAGTCAACCTTGGGGGGCGATTTTGGTAGTGAATCTAAATTACTTTCCACATAAGCCTTTACGGACTCAACAGCCAGACCGTCGGAAGCTGAATCTGTGAGAGGGTCCCCAGACAGGGGGGAGGAGGCTCCCCTTGGAGAAAACTACCATACAAAATTCAAAAAAGCTTGCAGCGTAGGAAACAAATTTCATAGCACTAGGTCACCGATGGATTGTTCACATGTTTTTTTTCATTACGGGGAAGTTATTTAAATGACAAGTTCTATTATTATCTCTCATTTAAGACTCGTATATAATTTGTTATGATAATATTTCTTAATGGCTTAGAAAAGCTATCATCTATTTGAAAATTTGGTGACAAGAATCTTTAGTTTTTTTAATGTCATTAGTTAATATTAAACAAACAAAATTTCAAATCTAACATTTAATTATTGCTTATATTCTAATTTTTCAATTTATGACTAAAAGTAATTTTTAATTTACAATTTGTTTTTGAGCTCAAAAAATACCATTAAGAATATTACTTTGAAAAAATATTAAAATGTAAGAAAAAATAAGAATTTTCTTTATACTTAGAATGATAATTATAATTTTATGAGTAATATATTTTCAAACTTTAAAAAAAAAATGAACAAGGTTTGACTTTATCCTATATTCTTATATTTTGTATAGATTATTTTTTAAATTCTTATTTGTGGTCCAAGGGGTTTAGCTTAGTTGATTGAACCAATGAGTTTTCATTATGGAGACCCTAGTTCAAATCCCAAGAGGGACATCTTTGTGGAATTTTAAGTTGTGAATCTTGGTCTTCCATTGGTTGCATTTGTCTCATTGTACAAAAGGTGGATTTATAAGTTGTGACTCTTGGTCTTCCATTCATTGTTTCTAGTGTGGTTGCTCGTAAGGAGCTCGTATTTGTCTTAGTATGAAACACTACATAATCTTCTAATGTATGAAACACTCCATAATTATGAAGTTTGGATTGAATCTCATGTTATGGAACTTTGAATTTATTTTTTAGAAAATTCAAAAGTAATACATTATATATAACTTTATTAAAAAAATATTTATAATTCATCTATGCCTAAAACAAATAAAATAAAAGATCTTTGATAAATGACTAAAATTTTAGGCATCTACAATATGATAATTTTAGTACATAGAGAAAATTTGATATATGTTCAAAATTATAAATAAAATCTTCAAAAATCTATAAGATTAAGGAAATTTAAAGATAAAGAATAGTGTGTTTCTTAAAAAATAACTGCACCAAAAAAGGTGGTAATATTTTTTTAAAAATGATTATAACATGAATAATTAACTGAGGGACCTAGCAGAAGGACCAGGGCCAGTACTAAGAAGAAGTCAGTTCCCCTTCCCCGGGAAATTATAGATTTGAAGAAGGTTGCCCAAAGGATGAGTGAGATTGAAGAAGAGGTCGTTGAGACCTTGAAGAACCTGGGATAGTTCTTTGTTTGTTTGGTGTTTTTGTTAGTCTAGTGTTTTGTCTCTCGTTGGCATTGTGTTGGCCTTTTGTTGGGGGCAGGTTGGTCCAGTTTTGTTTATCTCTTGTTGCCCACCCTATGGTTCCTACTTTTTGTTTCATTTTGCTGAACTTATTTGAAAATCTTATGTAATGTCTTTATTTAGGGTTTTAGGTCCCTTCAAAACCTTCTTTTTCCTTAATAAAAAATGCAAATAATTAACCTACATATGATAAAAAAATATTATACAATGTAAGGTTCAAGAGTCTAATCAAGGACTCTTAAAAAAATAACCATACCAAAAAATACAAGACAATACAAGAAATGGAGAAAAAATGAAAGATTATAAAAATCTAGTTTTTTTATGAAATTAGTATCTGATTACATTAACTTAATTTGGAAACTTACAGGTAAGGTGAAAAAATAATAGTGGGAGGAAAATTCACTCCCCAAGAGTCACATGGGCACAACCCATAATTCATAGAAAAAAGTGCATAGCCATGAAACATAAACAAGAAAAAACTAAATGGGCCTAACCCAGAAAGAAAGATCCCTTATGAAACCAAAGTAGTAGTCAAAGGAGGTGGAGGATCTAGTTCATCCTTCTTTCCCCATCTTGACTCATGATCATGTTCATGGTCTAAAAATCTCTAGCCATCTACAATATCCTCCTTGACCTCCTTTTCATCTCGTCATGGGGAGATACCCAAAGCCAATTAGGGGAAGCCTTTGGAAGATGAAGGCAAGCCCAAGTCACCAGCTGGAGTTGGCTAACACAAGTGTTGTAAAGTCGCACTTGTTGCCAGAGTCCATGTCGATGGAAACCCACATCGACGTAGAGGAACAACAGAACTATGAGGCAATAATTGATGATGAGGTGAATTGCAGAGAGGAGGCTGAGAATGGGAAGTGTCGATATATTGGCAAGAAGAACTCTGACCCTGACGACGACCACGAGAAGTGGAACGGTTGCCAAAAATAGAAACTTCTAAGGTGACTCTGGCCACCATACAGGGAGCATTTCCCCAATGTTGCAATAATTCTTGCAAGTGGGTCACCTTATCTTCTTGGACCTATATTCGTAAGATCACATTATTTCAAATGCAAGCTTTAGCAAAAATGGATACATTAAAATCAATTAAGGTGTGTGAAAAAACTATCACATTTTTGTCTTTCCAAATAGCAAAGAGAATCTCCATTGTGAAAGTGTGCCAAAGTTGCAGAAAAGGGAAAGGAAGTCTAGGGTTATCCCCTAGAAGAATCGTATGAAATGAAAATGATTATGGGTGAAATGGACAAAAAAATCATGGATCCAAACCCAATAATTATGAGCCCTACGAAAGAACCAAAATAAATGAAGGACTCGGACTAGCCACAAAAAGGGCAACATGGATCTGGGATACCCAAATGATGAAGGTGCGGCCCTAATGGGAGGCCTTGGAAAGGAATACACCAGGAAAATGTACTATTTTGGGTTATATGATTGCAAACCAAACTATAATAAAATGTAACCTCTAGGTAGAATGTGAAGATTGCAAATGTCATGACTGGTTTAAAACTTTGACTAAAGGCAAGTGTCGTAAGAGCCAGTGATATCCCTGTCAAGGTTTTTATCTCTGAAAAGTAGCCTCTGGATACCAACATTAGTCCTTCCATCAAGGAGTAAGGCTAGTGATGCCAATTCTATGCAAAAGTTCAACTAGAAAGATAGAGACTAGCAATTCAAATGTGTCACGATCCTGACGAGTCAGGTGAAATTGAGCTTGCATATCCTCCCAACTAAGGAGAGATATAGTAGACCTACAAAAAAGGACCTTTGGGGTACAAATGCCACACTTGTGAAAGTACGGAGCATGGAGACCCAAAATTTTTAATAATATTAAAATTTTAAAAAATCTACTTTTAGTAACAATATTAAAATTTTGACATTGTTAAATAATAATTTGGATAATTGTAGTAATAATATAGTAAAACTTCTAACAAATAGTATTGAGGAAAGCTTTAACCTTGAACCATCTATATCAAATGTTAAAACATGAAATGTTTTTTTTCTAAGTAAACAAAAAATGCATTGCATTCAATCAATAAAATCTATAACATCAAAAACTACATTTGTAATATTATTGCTAACTAATTGAATATAATTGCTAACTAATTAAATATAATTTCTAACTAATTGAATATAATAATAAATAGATAACTAGTATCATGTATAATCATACATATAATAATTGAGCTATAGAATCATAGTAATTAATAGCTTATTATCATATTAATTATGAATAATATCTATGATTATTCTTGTTAATTATTCTATTATTCTATTATTAATGATTATATAATTATAATAATAAGTATTAAGAGGCTTCTAACTAGTGATAGATTGGAGAAATTAAATATTGCACGTTCATTTTTGTGTGTTGTATGCAATAAAGAAACGGAAACAGTTGATCATCTTTTCTTAAATTGTCATTTTACACAAAATTGTTGGCATCTTGTCATGAATAAGCTAAATTTTGCCTCTTCCTCTCCCCAATTCACTTTGGGATTTGTTTCAATAATGGCCCACATTATTTTCCAAGTCAATGTTCTCTTGCTTATGGAAATGTACCCCAATTGCAGTTCTTTGGGCTCTATGGTGGGAAAGGAACAAACAAATTTTTATACATGCATCATCCACTTTAGAGAGAGTCTTGGAAGGGCTAAAAAATTCTATGTCGGAGATAGTTAATGTTAATTTTTAGAGCTCCAAAGGCAGTCACACTTTCACATCTTGGGATGTTATCATTGTTAAGGACTGGAAAGGTATATCTATTCCATCTTTTCCTTTCCCATTATGTCAGTCTCCTTCCATATCACGTTCTAAGATAAAATGGCTCCCTCCTTGTCCTAATAAATTTAAAATGATAATTTACGGTGCCTCAAGAGGCCACCCTATTATATATGGTATTAGGATTGGTATGCAAGATCATTTTGGTAATCTTTTGGCGTTGAAATCATCCATTGTCCCCTCTAATACCAACAATGTGGCAGAAGCTCTAGCTCTTCTTAATGGTTTGGTATTATTAAAAAAAATAGCATTCTCTAGTGTCCATATTGAGGGTGATTCATCTGTAATAATCAATGCTTCTGTGAGAAATAAATTTATCAATCAAAAGATTGCTTAGATTTTATTGCAGACCTGGACTTTATTACTCTTTCATTGAATGTGGTGCAAGAGCACCTAGAAAAAAAAAGCATATCATGAGGTCAACATGAGATAGTATGATATTTTGATTCCAAAAGATTATTAATATGTATTGTTATGTTATTTCAAATAATGGGAATCAAAGATGTAAATGGCTATGCAAGCCATTTGTAATAGTTGTCAAAGTTGTCCTAATAGGTCCTAGATTGGTCAATGAGGTCAAATCATGTAAATGTATCCATGAAGGGATTAAATGTATTGTCAAAAGTCATTTAAGTTCCATCCTGGTACACTTGGAAGGTTCATACAAAGTGTTAAGGTCATTTGATTGAAAAGTGAAAAAAAACTTGTAAAAGTTGCAAAAGTTGCAAATGTTCCACAATTAGTTACAAAAGTGGTAGTTGATCAGTCAAAAGGTAGTTAGGAATAGTTTTGAGTTGAAAAGGATATAAAAAGGCTTTCATGGTATAATTTTAAGGTGTGGTGGTCAATTTGGAGGTGTGAGAACAAACAGATTAGAGACACCTCTAACTATCAACCAGTTTTCTGGTGTAAACAATGAAGACAATCATGGGTTGAACCACACAATCTATTTTGGGAGTTTGGGAAACAAGGATTGGAGAATTAACTCCATCCAAAATGAATTTAATGAATTCATATTCTGATTAAATTAATATTTTTATATTTTTTGGTGCAACTTTTATTGATTCTACTCTTATCGGTCACTTTTTTGTTGAATCACGAGCATTTTTCACTTAATGAATCGATTGAAAGTATACCAAAACCTATTTTTTAATGAATTATGGTGAGTTTAATTTGTTTTGAACTTAATTTTATTTACTATCGTGACATATTTTGAGAGATCTAAGGGATATTGTTAAAACTATCATAAAATACTTCATACCGAGTAATGAGCAAGTGTTTGTTAATATATTTGTTGACACTGGATGAAAAATTGTGTTTCTTGGTTCATTTAAAGGTAGGCTCGGAGTAATTCAATATGCAATTGATTTGGAATTAAATGGTGTTGTTTAGAGTGTGAAATTTGATGCCCTGGATGAGAATGTATGCATGTTTTGCTTATTCTGTGACAGTGAAATTCAGCCTCTATACGGCGGCATAAATGTTTATTGAACAATTTGATCTTTACAATTTTGGGATATGTTGGGTAAATCCTAGTTATGCACATTCTCACTAGAACAATTTGTAAAATAATATCTTGTCTGGAAGTTATGAGTTACAGAGTAAGGGTCTAGAAAAATGTCATGTTAATGATAGTCGCAATAATGAAAGGATGTTTCTTGTTTGTTGAATGGTCCTTCATGATATTGGTAAGGATATGGTGAGCAGATAATAATAAGTTATCAGTGAGTAATCATATAATGGAAATGGCATCGAATAGGATTTTCACTCATTATTATGGACTAGGATAATGAATATCCCAATCGGACAGTCACACAATTTATTGTTAGAATGTGGACAGAGGATTGAAGATCATGTTTGATAGATTGGGAAATGCCTTAACAATGGTAATATGTTGATTTGTGTTTTGATCGTGAAGAGGGTTAAATGAATGAGAAGATGGAATTATTATGTGTTGTGTATAGATTGAATGATTGAGTTGGACTTATGTTTGTATGGATAGGTATTGTGGGTTGAAGTTGGATAAGATATGGTATGAAAGGTATGTTGAGTTGATAGCTATGATATGCCTTAAGAGATGTTGGTTAATATTTTTCTATGTTATGGAATCCTAGGAAAGGATTAATGGTTGAGAGGATGATCAGTTTGAGAACATGTTATGGATGAAATATTATGCCTCTAAACAAGTGAAGGAACTATGTTGTTGATTAAATTTCATGGTTGATTTGGAGTCCTAGAATGGTTTTGGTAGATGCTTTGCATCAAGTGGTATCAAAGCTAGAAGCTCCTGAGAGTGTGAGGGGTGGAAACTGACACCAAGACCTAGCCCAAGGAATTATTTATTTGATTCTTGCTAATGAAGTTGTGATTGCAGGTCCTCATCCACTAGCTGCAAGTAGGAAGACATGAAGGTCTATCATGGGACCATAGGAGAAGGTCCAAGGGCCTAAGGAGGAGGTCCATTTGGTTTCCAAGAGACCAGGGAGAGAGTAAAAGAGGATAAATCCTAGGTGAGGAACAAAGAGGTTGTTGTAGCAACACTGGAGGGTGGACACAAGGTTAGAGCAGCACCATGAAAGGCATCCATATGAACTCCATTGATGGGGGTCTCAGTTAAAGACATGGTAGAGAAGAGGCACCAAGATTGAAGAGAACACAAGAGGCAAAGAGATAAAGACAAGAGGAAAAGATGAACAGAGACAAAGCTTAGCTGTACATTTTGAGTCTAATTTTTTTTTTTCCTATAGAGCACCTTTCCAAGAGACTTGGAATTTTTTTTCAAACTCGGAAGTATGGTGCAGGAGCACCAAGCACACAAGCATATCAGGAGGTCAACATGAGATAGTATGATATTTTGAGTCCAAAAGATCAATAATATGTATTGTTATGTGTTAGTTAATGAATCTGTCTTCTTTCTTTAAATCAATTTAACACTCTATAACCCATCTGAAAACAACAAACTTTTCTAACAGTAGGATCTAATAACACAACAGCATATAGACCTTCTAAATTTAACGGTATAGCTCCCGGATAAGATATTCAATGAATACTTAAATAAAAATTGCTATAAGCAGAGATTTTACTTTTCACCAGAAAGTAATTAAGGCATTTGAAAGCATGTCATTTATCAATATACAATGAATGCCATTGAAAGATGATTCAACATGTAAAATGAAGCCTACAGACTTCAGATTTTCTCATTCACTAAAATATAAATAAAATAGAGTAAAATTTAACTACTGATAAAATAAAGATCTGCAACACATTTATCAACGAATCCAGATACCCTGATAGAGATCCTCCATAATTTTATAAACACACAAATTCATAAAATGAGATTTTTTCTTTCATTGATTTCCAAATATCCCAATAGATTGCAAAATATGTCACACCCAAAAATTACCAAGTCTAATTACTGAACTTCTACTAATTAAAGTCTCGACCCTTACTTAGCCTTTTTCTGGCTATATATAGTCATCATTATATCATCAAATTATTACAAAACTCCTTGGAGTTGTCCTTTAAAACCGTTTTAAAACTAAAAAGACAAAAACATGCAAGAAAATGAAATCCTATGCATGCGTCAGAACTGAAGGGCCACGATCAAGGAATCGCTAAAGGATCTGGCTGCTCGCCTTGGGAATTGTAGGCTTGAGAGGCTCGCCATTCCACATGTGCTCTGGAGAAGCTATCCATGATAGTGAGATAGGGTAGGACAATGTGCACAACTATCTTCTTCTCCTTATGAACCTGCACAATTTTCTGCTTGTGTGATTCCAAGTAATCAACACACACACCTAGCATGGATTCTACGTTGGCCATCTCAGTTAAGTCTATTGCTGACAAAGACTTGTTATCCCTCACCATTGTTATTTATTTTTTAAATTTCTGAGTCATATCGCCCAGTTCCCTTATAGTTTGACGATCTTCTTTGGTGAGAGCTATATTCAGGCATTTCAAGTCTTTTCTCATCATCTCGATCAGCTCCTTGATCTCATTTAGTAGTTTAACTGAATTTTCATGTCCAGACTCCAGGATCATGTTCCTTCATTCAATACTTTTTATGGCCACATAGAGCACATCATCATCAAGTCTATCAATTGGTTTTTCTCCAAGGAAGTTGGTTACACCAATCTTCTCAACTTCATACATTTGACTCACAATAAGAGACCATTTTCTATTTTCCTTTTCCCTTGCAGTCATGTCCACCTGCATCTCAGTAATCGTTGCATTAACTATCTCTCTGGTTTGAATCAATTGAGAAATATAATCCCCGACACCTTGGATAATGCCCTATATCCACTAATTGAATACATCTATAGCCATTTTTCTCCTCTTAACCTGTTCAAGAACCTTGCAACTCTCAGGTGACCGCGGGTCGAAGGAATGAGAGACTTGAGAAATTGGGGTAGGGTTGGGATTTGTGAGTTCCTGAATGAACTTGACTAACAGCTTGATGAGAGCTTTAAGCTCTTTCTTGTCCTTCTCATCCTTGAAGGTCCTCTTAATCATCTTTTTGGTTGATGATTCCAGGTGAGTTACATCTACTTCTATGGTTCCTTCTCTAAGGTCTATCTTTTCAACAACATAGTCATTAGCCATGATATCACCAACAATCTTGTTACTTTTGGGAACCAAGTGTTCTACTACCCAATGTCATTTTATTCATCCACAGTGATCCTGGATTCTATCTTCATCCTTTTAGTCTTTGCCACAGTGCCAAGGCACTTTCTCACCATATCTTTTGTTGGTAGAGTGATAGGCAGGACATTTCTTTTTTTATTGATAAACGTCTCAAGCCAGCTAAGAGTCAAGGATGGGGTCTATAGGGATGTATCTATAACCAGTGTGGAATCTCTAGAATTGGTTTTTTTTCCTTTGGGTTGGCTTCCAACCTCAGGGGAGTATGTTGAGGGCTCTGATCAATATCCATGTTGTCTAGATCAATTACCTCCTTCTCTTCAGCTTCCTCGGGGATCTGTTTCCTAGAGCGTAGAATTATTTTGTACCACTTAGCAGAGAAATATTATTCATTC
This sequence comes from Thuja plicata, assembly GCA_018584345.1. Lineage (NCBI taxonomy): Eukaryota > Viridiplantae > Streptophyta > Pinopsida > Cupressales > Cupressaceae > Thuja > Thuja plicata. The sequence goes on along the minus strand of MU224796.1, from coordinate 1,042,012 downwards.
ATCTCACTCTTGATTTTAGATGGAGCCTTCTTCTTTTTGGAATTCTTAGAACCTGCAATGGGAACATCATTGTTAGAATTAGGACTAGGGTTGGCTAAAAATTGTTTCTTGCTAACCCCTCTGGTGTTATGTTTTCCCTTTTTGGGAGGTCTTTTACTTTCTATCTAGTCTTTCGTCCTATTAATAACACTAATGGTTTTAATATTTATATTATCTATTTCTTCTATACCCCAGTCAATTTCAGGTAGAGGCTGATGTTTAACCCTGTTTTCATATTCTGCACTTACTATTTCATCATCTTCCCCTTCTTCTATACCTGTGATATCTAAATCAATTTGTCGTGAAACAATTTGACTGAGTGTGAACCTAGACCATATTTTTTTTATTACCTCCCATTCATCAGCATAATCCTCCCAATAGTCCTCCCTCTGTGGAATGTGGTGGAACTCATTCATCAGGCCAAAATGTTGAGTTGCGTAGCCTCTAACATCAAAATCTTTCCTAGCTTCAAAAGTCTTCAAATTTAGCTTTTTGAGTTCCAATTCTAATTTTAATGCATCTACAGAGGTTTTACACTAGTAATGTCCTAGCTCAATGGGAAAATAGGACTTAGCTCTACCTTTTTTCTCTTTCAGTTTTTTGTGTACATGTGCCAATTGGCAACTTACTTCCATAATAGCCAGGCTATCAAGGGCATACCTGGGAAGCTTGAAGGGTTCCCCATTGAATCCACCTACTCTTAAATATGTGAACCTTCTAAATTGTATGCAATAGCTTCTGTAGATGTTCACAAAATCTATGGCTCCTTTAGATAGTCTCTATTATGTATCGCCCTTTAGCTCAAACACTAGCCTCCCCGAAAATATGTCATTAAAATTCATGAAACTATTTGTGTATGACTCCTTCTGCAAGTGAGGACGATAATCATAAATCTTTATGCCAGGGAGGAGTTTCTCTTTAAAGAGGCCTTTCCACTCCTTAGTACATGCAAGAACATAAAGCAAGTAGGAGACCATGTAGAACCCATTTCTCCCTGAATAATTAGCTAACTGGTAACGAAGCTCATCCGCTATATCATCTGCCTAGTTAATAAATTTATGCCCTCCTAAGGTCACCTGGATATAAAAATACATCCAATCATGCCACAAGTATGCATGTTGATTTCCCTCCAGTCTATTCAACAGCACTACTAAATTTGCGACCTCGGGCTTGAAATGATCAATGGTAAGGGGCTTTGGTAACCTGGACCCTCCCGTATGTGACTTTAATAACCAATTATGTGCTATTTCATTCCTATATTTCTTCTTTTTCTCAAAAAATATAATTTAGGAGGTAGCTATTGTCCATGCCTCATATAGCTCCTTCTCAGGAATACCCATGGCCTTCATAATTACGTTTCTGTTTATAAAAACAAGAGGTCTTTCATATGTCTTCTTTATACATCTCTCCTCACTGTTATAGTGAAGCACACATTCTACCACTAATTCTGGGCATGGTGCTGCTATTGGGAAGGTGGTTGCCTCTGCTAACCCACTCTCAACTACTTTGTTCATCATAGAATCAGGGGGAGGGTTCTTGATTTTTTTTCTAATGTCTCTGAAGGTTTGGGAAGGCATAGCAGTGTCTTCGCACTCAGGAAGAGAGCATACTAAGCTTGGGGTGCAGCTGACAATAGGAACAAGGGGTTTTATGGTGAGGTAAATGAAAGCTAAAATAAACCAGAGACTTACAGAAAACAAAGGCGAGTATTTGATTCAAAGAAAAAGCATAGAAAACTTACTCGACAAAACATCAAAGAGTAGAGCTCTGAGGGGAAATAACTGACCTATAATTATCTAGAATTTTTCTACTTCTCGGGAAGAAGGACAACTATGAACAGAATTAACTCTTCAAGCACGGTGAATAACCATAATTGACAAGGAGAAGCTAAGTGACAATTTGTAACAGGTTGCTAGAAAACATTGTAGGGATATGCATTTAATGCAGGAGTCAAGCATTATGTCAAATAAATCTAGACAGAAAATGAAATAAATGAAAACATCATGTTTTGAAATTCTCACGATTAAAACATCTTTAAAATGTCACTTCAATGATAATTATCATTGATTTCTCATACAAGTTAATCTTTCTCTGTCAGGTGTCACATCAATCATCTCATTACCAATGCTCATCGATGACCAAGTTGTAACCCTCCTTTGAACTTTGAACCTTGAACTAAGGCAATTCAAAGTTCAAGGTCAACCTGCATGATTATTAAGAAAAACTACCTCTTGGCATTCTTTAAAAACAATATGAGCTACGACAAGATAATCGATCACAAGAACTGACTACAAGACTCACTCTATAGTTGAACCTTAAATCTTGAACCAAGGATAGTTCAAGATTGAGTTCAACGGGAAGGCCGACTTTGCATAACTTTTCGCTGACATCACATGGTTTTCGAAATAAAAATGAACACGTCGTGGGGTGACAATGAACCTCAAAGCTTGAACTAAGGTAGTTTAAAATTCAATTTCAACACCTTAGGTGTATTTGCAAAGTGTCAACGGTAGGAAAAACAGGTATAGGATTTTGACACTTAAATCAATAAGAAAAATTAGAGGGGATTCTTGTGAAGAAGGCCAACACGAGGAAGCAAGAATGGGTGGTAACATTATTTTATTTCAAATAATGGGAACCAAATATATAAAAGGCTATGCAAGCCATTTGTAATAGTTGTCAAAGTTGTCCTAATAGGTCCTAGATTGGTTAATGGGGTCAAATCATGTAAATGTATTCATGAAGGGATTAAATTTATTTTCAAAATTTATTTAAGTTCTATCTTGATGCACTTGGAAGGTTCATACAAAGGGTTGAGATAATTTGATTAAAAAGTGAAAAAAAAACTTGTAAAAATTGCAAAGTGCAACTTTGCAAAAGTTGCAAATGTTGCACAATTAGTTGCAAAAGTGGTAGTTGACCAGCCAAGATTTAGTTAGGAATATTTTGGGGTTAAAAAGGATATAAAAGAAGGCTTTCATGGTCGAATTTTAAGGTGTGGTGGTCAAGTTGGAGGTGTGAGGACAAACAGATCAGAGACGCCTCAGACTTTAAACCAATTTTCTGCAGTAAACAGTGAAGATAGAAATGTGTTGAACCATACAATCCATTTTGGGAGTTTGGGAAACAAGGAATGGAGAATTAACTCCATCAACAATGAATGTAATGTATTCATATTTTGATTAAATGATTTTTTTTTAGTTTTTGGTGTAGCTATTACTAAATCTACTATGATCAGTCACTTTTTGGTTGAATCATGAGCATTTTTCACTTAATGAATCAGGGTGATACCACAATAGTGGGTTACACTTTTTTGCCTAAACGGACATTGAACTCTACATTTTGAGAAAAACTTTCACATTCGGATGCATATTGTCGTTAAACTATTTGAAATTGAAAGACGAAGTAAACTAGAGTCTTTTAGGATTTTCTGTCTAGATTCTAAATATATATATATATATATATATTGAATTGATTTTAATGGTTTTTCTTTTCTCCCACTAAAACTGTTATGTTGCTGAAAACGTCTTTTTCAAAAAGGTACAATGACTTCGTACAAAATAAATTTTTCTAAGATAGATATCAATGTGCTTCTTTTGAATTTGGTTTTGTAACATCCATACGGAGGGAATGCAATTGGTTTGATGACATTATCATGACTATTGCATATTTTATGAATGTTTGAAGTAGAGTCAACTGTAATTTTGACATACCTTGACTGCATAACTGATAACTTGTTGTGTATTTATCAAAATTCAAATTTATTTTTTTGGTAGAAAGAAGACTCGAAACCGGAGGGCACTGTTATTTTTCAAAAAAAAATTTCTATTTTCTACTATTTTTCATTGAACGTAAAACCTGAAAGTTTATATTTGATAAAAAACCTACATCTGATGCACGTCAAAAAACATAGACCTAATTAATTCAAAATTTGTCAAATCTATATTTGTTAGAAAGCTCGTTCAGAGTACTTGTGCGATGCAAAAGGAGGTGTCCCTATTCTTTCATTTGAGCCCCACGCTTTAGCCCTGAAGCCATGAAAACTGCAGATTGTTGTGGACATTTGCAGATGGCATCATTTTTAGGGGTTTCGATAGAAAGTAGTTTCGATCGAAACTCTTTAGTTTTGATCGAAACTACTTTCTATCGAAAGTAGTTTCATGATTTGGCAGTTCACCAACATTTACCAAAGCACTTTCGATAGAAAGTATACAGTTTATATCGAAAGTCAAAGATGACTTTTGATAGAAACCTATGTCGGCCTTTTTGGTGTCGTTTCGGGTATAGAACGATTACATATAAATAAATATATGTTTTTGTCATCTTTTTATCTCGAAAGTCACAAAATACTTCACAATTTGGAAAAAGAAGACAATTCTGCAACTTGTGATGGGAAATAAGAAGAGAAGGCT
>MU224796.1:1006095-1019113 GCA_018584345.1 Thuja plicata | reverse complement strand
TGTTGGTAGGCCATTACTCTGAGCACTTGGTGAATATCATGCAACTTGATATTCTGCAGGCCAATGCTCCCGATATCATGAGATGATATCTTTGTAAACTTTTGAGTACTTGGTGGACATCATGTGAATTGATGTTGGTAGGCCATTACTCTGAGTATTTGGAGAATATCATGTGACTTGATATTCTGTGACAAATACTCACAATATCCTGAGATGATATTTATAAATCTATGAGTTATGGTGTTTATCATGAGACTTGATATTCTTGGTCGAACCATATCTCTTGATATCATGATGAGGTGATATCTTCTCTCTTAAAAGTAATGGATCTTTTGTGAGTTATATTTTGATGAATTTTATCTTCCCTAGCTAAGAGGAAGTGTTGATTTTTTGTATAGCTATGGTGAGGGTCATAAGTGTTGACATGGGAGACCACTACACATTCTGTTTGATCATCCTCCCTAGCTAAGAGGGAGTGTTAATGTTTGTTGCTTCAGTCGTATGATCATTAGAATACACATAATATATGTCGATTAATAATAATATAATATATATGTTATATTATTATTAATTATATGAAATTTAATATTTAATATTAAATTATTAAATTATTCTTAATTAATAATTGATTGATGAAACATTATAAGATTAATTAAATTATAATTAATGGGAAGAGGCATGTGCTTTCTTATAAATAATAATGAATAGACATGTCCCATGAAGGGACATGTCTCTCCTATCCTCATTCCCAATATAAATAAAAGAGAGATTGTTGCATTTGGAAAATACATACAACATAGAGTGTTATTACATTTGCAGCTATCCTAAAAACTTAACAAGTCGGCTCTCAAATACAATACAAAATAGAATAAATACTTATACAAAAAATAAATACAATGTCGGCAATCTTGTACTACCAAAGTATAGGTAAATCATAATGACAATCCAAATTAGCACATTTGGATTCTATCTTATACTCCCTCAATCATCACGACTATTCAACTGCTCTGTTTCATTGTTCCACTACCTTCGCATGTCTTCAAAACACTCTAACTCTCTGCAATCAACACCAAAACATAAGCGACCTTAACTGAAGGTCATACGTATCCCAAAGTGTCTTCATCTAAGCTCGCAAGTCATAAACTATCATATACCATCTTCGCTATCCAAAATAATACTGTTATACTCTATACTGATTGGTTGATGCTTTGACATTTAATAAATCTGGGTGAATGCATTAGTACTCTTGTAGTGGCAGGAACTAATAATTGTTAAAACTTGATGCATAGGCCTACAATCTATCACAATGCCTAAATGTCATAATCATTGTATTCTAACATATTTTGAAAGAAATATTTTCCTAGAACACATGATAATTACAAAGAGAATGAGGATGCATTTCATACACACCATAGGGTGTGATGACCTCTTATAGTCTCCAAAAGATAAGGATGACAACCTCAATGTGGCAATATTTCTAAAATTTAATGATATGCTCTTAATAATCCCTATGACATGCTATAATGTAGTATAAGATGAAGGACCTTGGTTATGACTAGCAAAAAAATATTGGCATAAAGTTACACTTTCAAATTTTAAATTTAAATTCAAGGTGAAGATAAAGTATATCATAATTTCAATTGATGTGTATAATTTCAATTGATGTGTATATCCAAAGACAAAAAAAAAGGGAATAAGGTGTATAAGGATTTCCCTAAAACAGATGAAGAGAAGGCTTTGTTTGTTAAGTGAAATGTAGATTATGTTAATATCGATAACATTAAGCTTATTTGGGCTAAATTTTTAAGGGTTATAAGGGAATACTTTACTCTAGACAACAAATTTACCAGAGTCTACAATTTTCACTTTGTGCTCGTGAATCACTTCTGCCACAAAGATAGGGTTTCCTTCCCCTACTTTCTTCTGAGCTCCCTAAACCAGATTATTACGGATCATAGAGTCAAATCTAGGCATGTGCTTTACGAGGGTCTGATTCTGCTTATTGCATAATACACGAGAGACTATATCCCCGAGTCGGTCCCTAAGAAAGTGAGATTACAAAAGAGGAAGAGTGTGGAAATCAGTGCTGGTAAGAAGGTTAATCTGTCTCCTAGCAAGAAAACCAAAAAGGTTAATCCTGGAAAAAAAGAGGCTATGCTGTCTATTTTCGACGAAGTGGATGGAATGTAATCGGATGATGATAATGAAGACGTTCTTCTAAGGGAGAATCCCTGGTGAAAGGTGAGCAGAGTACCAAGGAGACTCATGAGAAGGAAAATACTCCAAATGATGAGAATGAGAAGGTGCTGGATAGTGAAAAAGATTCTTCTAGTGACACTATGAAAGACCTTCAGCAGGAAATTCCTAAAGAGGTCATTAATCTGATTAATACTATTATTCAAGTTTACATGGAGGATACCCATATGGGTTCTGGTGAAGATAAGGATGATGGAAAAGTGGATAATGAGATTACAGACAAAGATGCGGATAAAAAGGTGCTTAATGAGGATGATATAGGGTTCATGGAGATCGACACCCAAGATGATAATGAAAAAGGTAATATTCATGTGGACTCTCCTAGTACTACTGTCAACCAGGAGGCTGAATCCATTCCACCTGAGAATCCGACAAGGGAAGAAAACATTGATAAGGGTGAGAATAGGTAGAATCAGAACAATATAGAGGAAGCCATATCGGAACAAGACTTCAACACTAAAAGGGTGACTAACATGAGTGTCTTGCAAGATGCCAGAAACAAGGCTATATGTGCTTTCAATATTGACAAGTGGGCATTCTATGATATCCAAGACCTGTGTATCAAATATAGAGCCATTGATGAAAGGAATGAGGCACTTGAAGAAACTATCGACAAGATGAGGAATGATGCTGAAATATACAGTAAAGGTCAGAATGTTTTTGCTGAGCTAACTGATTTCTCTAGCTCGCTAGAAGAGAAAATTACTAGTGCCATTGAGAAAAAGATTACCCCAATTCTGGAGAAAGATAGCAATAATGATAAGATTCTAAGGAAGTTGTTAACCCTGAATAATATGGGCATGAAAGCCATAGTTGATAACCTTAATACCCTGTACGCCTTGTTGGACGGGAACAACACAGACAAAAATTTAATAAATATTGAAGATGAAGGTGTGAAACAGGATGAACAGCCTTCGGGCTCGGGGTCAAGGACTAGATCCAGTACTAAAAAGAAAACGGCCTCCCAGTCAAAAGATCTCACCAGCCTAAAGGAGTCTATCCTGAATATCTAGAAGCAGCTGGCAAAATCTAAAGAGTACCTCAAGATGCTAGACTAAAATGTGTTGTTGGGTAGTTTTTTGTGCTTGTCGGATAGAAGGTTTCTTTTTTTGCTTGTTCTTTTTTTGGGGTTGATTTTCTCTTTGTAATATCTAGGGTTGTGCCCCCTTTTGTCACTATCGTTTCTTGATTCACTAGTTGTTCCTTTGGTGCTTGTAATGCTTTATCTTTTTTATCCTTTGTAAAGGGTTTTGGGGCCCCTTAAAAACCTTGCAGTTACCTTAATCAAAAACAAGAAGATTACAAGCTAAGAATACAAAAAAATAAAATAGAGAAGCTTCAATTAGTCATAAATGAGAAGATTACCAATAGTGGAATTGTTGTGATGGTTAAGTTGTGTTGTTCTTTCCATCAAGGTTAAAAATCTCATTGGGGGTGAGGTCCTTCATTTGTGGCCTCACCGATTGATAGCTCTAGGTCAAATCATTTACCTTTTCTAATAAGAAAATGTCATAAGTGAAAAGACGAGGTTTAAATTTATTACTACACATTACAATTTGTTCTTTAAGAGAATCATCTATAAACTCGAATGAGCATAACGAAAAATCCAAATGAGCTTCGACCCTTTAGTGAAATGGTGGGGCTTCTTTCCTGTAGTGCCAACAACCACGGTTCAAATCCCCATGTGGTCTCTCTCTACCATGTCAAAAATTGAGAGCATTTACCTTGACACTTGGTGAAACTGTGGGGCTTCTTGTCTGTAGAGATTACAACCAAGGTTCAACAATTTTAAGGGCTTGACCCTTTGGTAAAATGGTGGGGATTCTTACATGTAGTTCCAACAACCAAGGTTCAAATCCCCACAAGGTCATTCTCTACCGTTTCAACAATTGAAAGCCTTTACCTTGACCCTTGGTGAAATAGCGGGGTTGCTTGCCTCTAGAACTTACAACCAAGGCTCAAAAATTTATGTAACATAAAGTTTGAAGCTCACAATTGCACAAAATTGGAAAGGCAAGTGAGTCTCATCTGCAAACCATCATTTTGATTCAAAATAGCATCGCCATGGGGGCGAATGTCATTCCACTCGGTAGCAGGAAGCCACTGGGAAACTCTCCCAAGGAATAGAACCATAGGGCACAAAGGAATGGATGGAAAGAAAAACAAAATGAGATCTGAAAGAAGCCTCAAAATGCCCCCAATAGATAATAGGGTAGGGCTCTGAGATAACCCTTCCCGAAGAAGAATTTTGGAGAGGCCTCAATAGAAGGAAAGGCCTAGGACAGGAAGGCAAATGTGTGGGAGGTAAATCCTTTTACGCCTCCCAAATGTTGGAAGTAAAACTCAAGAATGGGAACTTTACATGGAATAATAGAGGATTTAGTTTCAGCAATATAGAAAAAAAATGGATAGATTCTTCATTTTTGGGGACCATTCTACATTCGTTGCATCTCTTGTAGGTTCCATTGTACCTTTCTTTGAATTGGATCAATACCCTATATAGTTGAATTTAGGGATGAAATCTGAGCCTATTAGGGATCCATTCAAATTTGAAAATATGTAGTTCAAAGATGAAAATTTCTTAGCTCTTGTTGAAATATGGTGGAAGGTAGAAGAGTTTGTAGGCTCAAAGCTCTTATGTTTCATGGAAAAATTGAAGCATGTTAAGAAGGGGATTTTAGAATGGAATAAGGTGCATTTCAAAAATATTTTTGAATACAAATCCAAGATCGAAGAGAACCTCATAGTATTAAATGAACAAATTATTAAGGCATGGACAATGAGATGTTCTTAATGGAGAAATGCTTATTGCAGGAATATGGAGATATTATAGCCAAAGAGGAAACATTTTGGAGGCAGAAATCAAGGGAGCTTTGGTTGGAAGGGGGAGATAATAGTACAAAGTACTTTCAGAACATTACCAAATAGGATCAGGATTGGATTAGCAAACTAGAACTAGTGGATGGGACAATCATGAAGGATCTGATTATAATAAAGAAAATCATAGCATCCTTTTATGAGGATCTTCTAAACAAGGAGGTGGGAGCCAATATGAGCCTTTGGCTCACATCCCTCAGTTGATCTACCACGAATATAAAAAAATGCTTACTGGTAATGATTTCTTTCCAAAAGACCTGTTAATGGGAATGGGAGGGTGCATCCTCCGAACCGGGTCGAGGAAGGCAGTATCAGTAACTGCCAATCCCCATCCCCTGGATGGGTCAAAATAAATTTTGATGGTGTCTCACGCGGCTACCCTAGAATATCAGGGATAGGATATATTGTCCGGGACAAGAAAGGAGAAATAATGGCTTTAGGGGCCAAAAGGTTGCGAAATGGAACTAACAATGAGGCTGAATGTTTGGCAGCAGTTGAGGCCATTCTAATAGCGAGACAACTACAGATTCAGAGAATTCATTTGGAAGGAGATTCACTCCTGGTAGTAAACGGGATTGCCAAAGGTCAAATGGATACTTGGTATTTGAAGAAACATATCAGACGAATCAGGAACTTGGTGGGAGAATTCAAAGATTTCAAAGTGTCACAGGTGTCGAGAGTGGCAAATGAGATGGCGGATAAACTCTCAAATATTGGTGCCAATGGTTCACTTGAAAAAAAATTTGAACTATTTGAAGACTTTAGAGTTGAAACATAGAGGTCAATAAATATATCAAGGAAGGAAACCATAGTCGGGGGCTGCTGAGTATACCAAAAACTGAGGATGGAATTTTTAAGCCACCAAAACCACGTGGCAGCTCTGCACACTACAAAGCAAAGGAAACGATGACAAGGAGGATGCGTGTGAGAACGAGCATTTTTGAAGCATGATCTCGCAAGCCGAGATTTCTCAATAAGTGAATGTCGAGAAAGTACATAAGGGATTAATAAGAAAGGATGGGAGGGATGGCAGCATGCTGACAACATCATTGGCCTCTAGAGACTTTGGCAGCAAGTTAAAGCCACCCGAGAAGAAGGCAAGGAAGCATTTTGAAAATTAGAAAAGATAACATTAGCGCAAAATGGAGGCCAATTTCTCCCTCTCCACCACAGGCCAAATCCCAGCCTTTGAAGGACCCATTACGATGAATCGTTTGAGTCACATTTTCATGGAGGATGGCGAAGACTTTTGGGCGGCAATTAGGGAAATCTTTGGGGAGCACTACCTGCAGAATTGGTGGAAACCAAGAACAAACTTGGACATTTCATCCCTATTTTTCGCCCTCGGGCTCCTGGTTGCGGAGTCAAAAGAGGAAGTGTGACGAGTGGTTCGACAGTGCGTGGTGATCAAATGGGCAGAAGGAGTGGAGGAAATCATCCGGTGGGAGGAGGTGGGGCTGGGTTTGCATATGGGCGACGATCCATTTTGTATGGTGGGACGCGGAAGCAAAGGTCTGCAACCACTTGTGCTATGGTTGACAGCCAGTCCTGAGGATGTCCATTTAGCACGGGCCCTTAGTGGTTGGAAGGATCTGAAGGCTTCCCTGGAGAGAAGGAAGATAGAGGCGAAGGAGAAGGTTGAAGTTGAGCTCGCGGGGAGGCGAAAAAAGAAGCAGACACCCATTAAGTCCACTGCAGTTGTGGGAGAGGATGGCAGGCCACAAATTTGATGCCAGCTACCAGTCACTAGAAGGGGTGGAAAGGCCAATGTTGCTCGAAAGGCCAGAGAGGAGGAGGCTCCAGGCACGAGTGGAATGGCTAAGGGTTTGATCTACGTCGGGGCCCTGGTGGAGAGAGGTGGTGCCTTTGGTAACTTCACCAAAGAGGAGGCTGCCAAGTGGTTTAGTTAGTGGGACAACAATTTCCTTTATGTTTTTTCTGTTAATAGAAAATCGGATTGATATTTTGTATGTTAACACATAGATGACCTTAGTAGCAGCTAGTAGAATGCAATGAAGTTTTTTGCATAAATGTACCCGAGAGCCAAGTATGGCAATGATGTAACCTTTTTAAATATTAATGGAAAAAAACTATTACCGATAAAAGAAAAATGATTTCTTTCCAAATTCCTTCTTCCAAAAGTGTTGGCACATTATTGGAAAGGAAATAGTTGAAGCCCTTAAAGTTGCGAGAAATTATGGGAGACTCTTGAAGGAAGTCAATAATACTTTTCTCACCATAATACCTAAAAAGGAACAAGCCACTAAGTTAGAATACTTCATACCTATCTCACTTTGCAATAAAACATACAAGATTGTGGCTAAAGTGTTGGCAAATAGAATAAAAAAGGTCCTCCCTAATATCATCTCTGAGGAGTAGACATGCTTTATCCCAGGTAGATCTATAATAGATGGGTTCATCATTGCCCAAGAAACTATTCATTCATTGCAGAGTAACAAGGCCCCAGGCATGATAGTAAAGCTAGATATTAGGAAGGCATATGATAGGGTTGATTAGATATTCTTATGTAAAACCCTTCAAGCATTTGGTTTCAACAGTCAATTCATCAATTGGATATTTTAATGCATTTCTACCCCAAGGATCTTAGTCCTAGTTAATGGTTCTCTAAAAAAAAAATTAGATTTCACAAGGACTAAGAAAAGGAGATCCCTTATCTCCCTTCATATTCATCATAATCATGGAATCCCATGGGAGGATCATTTCTCATGCAGTTGTCTCAGGGAATCTTAATGGGATTAGAATATCAAGGAATAATAGAGTTTCTCACTAGTAATTTGTTGATGATACCATATTGTTTGGGAGCTCTAAAAGGAAAGAATCTAGACAAATCAAAAATATTTTGGCTCCATATGTTGTTGCCTCTGGATAGGAGGTCAATACAAATAAATTAGAGGTTTTTTCATCAATACCCACCCAAGGAAAGAAGCCATGGTATTGAATGAGTTAGGATATAGGAAGCGATCCTTGTCCTGCTCCTATATGGGTCTCCCCCTAGATAAAGGTCTACAGAACACTAAATTGAGGGAACTTCTCAAAAACAAGATGGACAAATTCCGAAGCTCCTGGAAAGGGGAGTGATTTTCATGGGCAGGAAGGATAGTTTGACTAAGATGACTCGTCTCTTCTTTTCCCATTTACCTCCTTTCTTTCCTAGCTCTCACAGCAAGGGCAAACAATTTTTTTATCAAAAGGATGAGGAGGTTTTTTTGGACCTATCTAATAAGCACAAAATGGCATGTATTTCATTGGAGAAGATTTGTAAACCAAAAGAATGTGGGGGGGGTTTCTCTCAGAAATCATTTGTGGCAGAATAAGGCCCTTGGAGAAAATTTGGTTTGGAAGATGATTAGATCTCCTCAATTGAAATGGGCTAGGATCCTCTAAGAAAAGTACCTATATGATAATGACAGTCAAGGTGTTGCTAGGATCAGTAATCCTCCTAAAGGATCTAAGGTTTGGAATTTTATGTTGGAGTGTAAACTAGTAATTAGCAAATTCCTCACATGGAACATTTATAATGGGGGTAGGCCTCTATTCTAGGAAGATTCATGGTGTGGCTTCCCTAGCATAGATATTATGGTCGATATCAAAACCACAAAAGAGTGTTCAAAAGACCTTTGGGGCGTCAAGGTTAAGAACTATATTAAACCTCAACAACCTGGTCTTGCAATTGGGTGGGAATAGAAAGATCTATCTTCTCTTCCCCTGCCTATTCATGAAAAAGAGACTCTATCTATTATGTTATCTCGAAGTCAAATCAATTTTAGGAAGGGAGAGGACATGCTAATTTGGGCAGCTTTCAAGAATGGAGAATACAATGTTAAGGATCGTTATCATTGGATTTCGAGTGGTGTAGACTTAGCTAAAACTGAGATTTTGATTGATGTATGTTGGGCTAAACAATGTATTCCAAGAGTTGGTACCTTTGCATGGGAAACATTACAAAAGAAAATTCTGATAGCGGAAAGATTTAGGAAATTGGGGTTTGAGGGGTTTTCCAAGTTTTTTTTATGCAAGCAAGCAAAAGAATCAATGGGTCACAATTTCATTAGTTTTCAGTATGCCTAGGAGTGTTGGCAATGGATGTGTGTGCAATTGGGTTGGATCACTGCTCTCCCTAACGACATAGTGAGCCTTTTCCAAAGTTGGCCAAGGAAGGTGAATGCAAGGTCTCTCAAGAGCCTATGGAAGATTTCCCCCTCTATGTTGATTTGGGAAATTTGGAAAGAGCGTGACCACATAATATTTGATGATAAAGAAATGACAGTGAATTCTCTTCATAATAAGATAGAGGAAGCTATTATAGAGGTTGTGAATCATAGATCTTCTCTCCTAACACAAAAGCAAGCAGTATTCACTGATTGGGATGGCAGAATGAGGTTCTTATTGGTAGGCCTTAGAGTTATGGCCTTTGTTGGGGATGGGGCGGGAAAGGTAAATGCATTAGGAGATCAAGCAAAGTGGATTCCTCCAAAGATAGGATGGTTCAAGCTGAATTTTGACAGGGCCTCTCGGGGCAACTTGGGATCCTCTGGGGCAAGATGCATTATCGAAAATTGGGAGAACTTTATCATTGGGAGTAAATACTAATAAATATGTAGACTTTAATGCACTAATCATAGGCCTGCTTCTCTGTAAAGAGAAGAATTTGAGCAAGATTGAAGTGGAAGCGGACTCAACCATTATTGTCAATGCAGTTAGATTAGGGAGGACTCCTAATTGGAAACTTAATGCCATTTTAGAAAGAACACTTGATATTCTTGGTTTGTTTGTAGAATATGAAATCAAATATGTGTATAGACATGCCAATCAAGATGGAGATAAGTTGGCCAATATGGCACTAGAGGGGCAGATTATTAAAGAAGTCTTTTTTCCAAGCCTCTCAATAGAGGGTGGATAGGCTATGCTTTAAATTTTTATATTTGTGCCCATTGGTTTTGGCAGAAAGTTAAGTGTGTGCCCGATGAGGTCGGCTTTAATAAGACCAGCTTGATTTAGATCAATTATTGAATAATGTTGAGAATGCCCAAGTGGCGGACAAGTCATTGTTGCGGGGGGGTGTCTTGAGATGACATTGCTCCTTCCGTCATGAAGAGAAATATGTGGACTCTTTTGTCACACTAAAGGAGTATTTATTTCTGTAAAAGCTCATTTCCCATTGACAGTTCGAAGTGACACCTCTCACATGTTGTAGCTAGCGAATGTGGCTCTTTCCTCACACTCTCTACATATAATCATTCCAAGTTAAATTTGGGCATTTTATTCAGTGAAATAGTGTTGCAGGTAGTTGAAGTATTATTTTCTTAGTGTAGGACTTTGTAAACTGAATTGGGTTTTGATCATGGATACATCTCTGCAACTGATACCTAAATATGATACTCGAATGATGGCATTCCTAGGGGAAGTTACCCATGAGAGATGGTCCTGAATTATTTGGATGACTTTGCTAGCCAAGCGATCAAGGAGATTATGGGGAAGGAGTTCATATGTAGTGATCATCGTTTTTGGGTAAACAATGATATCCCTACCACCTTTGTTTCCATCATGTTGGTTAAGGGACTTCCAAGATTTGAAGCCATGCAATTATGTATAAGCGTCTTCAGAAAGAAGGTATTGGGGGATTTGAACATTGCAATTCATAATGTGGATGAAAATCTTATGATTCCCTACCTTGAATATTATCATGTGCCTATAGGGCCAGGGGACGTGCATAACCCTACGAAAGTCATTGCAAAATATCCAATCCTATCAATGCGAGATGGTAGGGCCTTTGAAAATTGAAATTCGGTCAATGCCAGGAATATAGATTTTCTATAGAAATGGCTATGCTTGAAGGTGGCTTCAAGCAATGACTGGTGGAGGGACAATCTAATTGCAGAAGGCTATGAACCCTTCTCATATGCTTCAAATGTGGAATTATAACAGATACAAGTGCTCTCGTTGGTGGTGATGAGGAAGGGCATGCCCAAGAGTAGGCCTAGGAAGACTACCAAAGCTACAAAGGACTATTCAAGTTGGGAAAAGAATGAGGAAAGGCCCTCTACTTTGACTGGTGCACGTTTCCCACCCCAGAATAGACTTTTGGACAGAAATGTGAAGCAACGGAGGTAAGCCTGGTCAGACCATTGTGTCTGGTTATTGGATCTGAAGTTCCAAGAGAATATATAACTGGAAATATAGGTATTATGTATTAATGTGCATGGATTTTTGTTGTGCTTCCATGTTGTATGTAGCTATAATGGTCAAATATTTTGGGTCTGACTCTGCTTGGAAGTTTCAGGTCTGGTTATGTATGGTTGTCAATAGACAATGGGGGCATTGCGGGTATGTGGTTCTCTGGTTTCTGTATGTAGTAGAATACGTGTAGTTTTCTATCGTAAGTAGTAGTTGGGTGGCATTTTGTTTGGGTTTGTAAGACCACAGGGCCACTGTTGTCATCAGTTGTAACTCTTTTTTATTATTATTAATATAACGACTTAGCCTATTATCTATAATAATGATGATGACTAATCCAAATCACAAATCATATCAAAAAAAAATCTTTCAAAAATCACTAGGTAGCTCTATGAAGTGCACACTCCAGCTCACGACACTCAAGGATAAATCTATTAAAATAAATTTAACATAAAAAAAATGATCAATTAGTTTTTTGTTTAATGAAAAATTAATTTGACGAGCATTTAGAATTGAATGATAGGTATTGAAATTTGATAACCATCTATTATTTCTTCAAAATAAAACTAGTATTTCTACTTCAATGACTTCTAATGATTAAATGTAGTGAAATATTCAGTCTTCTAGATACAACTATTGCACTTTCTAATGATTAAATGTAGTGAAATATTCATAGTCTTCTAGATACAATTATTTGCAATGATCACTTGATAGACATTATATGTTTTGTGAGTCCTATCTTGTAGACTTGGAGGACACAATTGAGGATATTCATCTCCTATTTGATGTTACTTCTTATTGTTACATCATCTTCTTTAGCTAATGTGGGGGATCAATTAGACCCTCTTTTTTCCTATCTCATTATTTGTCAAAGTTTTGTATTGGTATGGAGACTCTTGAGTAACACTTGGAAGAGACATCTATGCATTATATCTTGTTCTACATTCATCTTTAATAGAATTTGGATTTTTATCTTCATTAATGTGGCCCAAAATACTTGACTTAACTGTGGCATATTTTGGCATTGACATGGGGAAACTTGAAAAAAGTTTAAAATAATCACATATGTTAATATTTCTTCCCCCGTATTCCTTTTAGGAATGGGAAAAAATATTGCATATATTCTTCATTCTTTCTTCCTAAATAGAAAAATGTTGCTCAACAAGATCGAATATTTTTAGCATTCATTGTCAAGAACCTACTTTCATTGGCGCATGAGACTACTTTGTGGGGGATTACATGGTCTCTCTTCTTCTTCTCTTTTATGGTGGCAATTTTTCTTCTCATGGGATTTTTCTTCTCATTCTTCACAAAAAGAATTTTGTATTTTTTCTCTTTTAGAAGGGAATTTTGTCTCACTTGGTTTTCTCATTTTTCTCTATTTTTAAAAGATTGCATTAACATGACCTCTTAGCTAAGACCTGTCTTTGCAACTTGAACATTCTCCCTAACTTGCACTTGAAGAGGGGTGTTGGTGTGAACAAGGTGTTCTACCTAACTAGTTATTATCTAGGTCCTATTTGCATTGGTCAATCTAAGAGCACACATAAGATAGTAATCACTTAATGTCTCAAACAATAGATTAAGATACACGTATCATAATATTATGTAATTTTATGTCTTGCCTTTGTCTATATTAGCATACCTATTTTTTTCAAAATATGTAAAAGACATCTTAATAGAATATATA
>MU224796.1:952295-971709 GCA_018584345.1 Thuja plicata | reverse complement strand
ATATTGTAGCACTGTAAATTGTAATTGTGTACAATTTTACAATCCTTTGGTGCCCTTGCCTTAGTGTATTTTCTCCTCACTCTTATCCAAGCCTATTTGTGGCCATTAAATTGCAAATTTTATGTCATATATTTTCATGGTGACTCGACCCTTGTTCAATTATACTTTGTTCACCCTATTATGGATTGAGGCACAATTGTCCCTCCAAGCTAGGCCCAATTTTGAATATGTCAATACCCAATTCTTGTCAGTTGCTCCTTGATCCTAATGTGTTAATATGTGTTTGAAACAATTGGTACTGAGAGGGGTGTGAATCAGGACTAATAAAACTTTCAGACTTTTACTTATATCTTTAAGTAGCAACAAAAGAAACTTCCAAACTATGAAGCATATAATTGTAACTATAAAGTAAAAGTGCAATTAATCAAATGACAACACATGCACACACATAACACTCTGATTTTTATCGTGGAAACCCTTGGTCAAAGGGAAAAAGCATGATGGGGATGAAACCCACAATCTTCTCACTGCAATAGAAAAGAGTGCTCTATTAGGAGCTTATAATCTGTCACTTTCTAGGTGACTCACCCTATTAGGAGTGACTGATACCTTCTTAGAAGTATCAACAGTCTTATTACAGACTACCTTGTTAGAGGATTTTAATCTCACTTATACAGTGTTCACCCTATTAAGGGATTTACAATAAACTTTTGCTAGAGACTACTCGGTTAAGGGATTTAGACTTGTTGAACTATTAGGAAAGAAACAAGAAAATTTGACATGTGATATGCACTAATCAATGCTAATCAGATCCTTGATGCTTTATACTTTTCTTAAATCCAATCTTGTAGCTTCTCTGGAAATATCTTTGTAATCGCAATTTAAGATCTTTCTAACAATACCACTTCATCAACTTTCTAACAACACTTCAAATTTTTCTCAACAACTAAACAACAGTAGCATCTATCATCATATAACCTTATATATTTTCTTTACCTTCAACTGTAAACATGTTTAGGGTTTCCATTTCCCTCCAAAATTACTTTATCAGTCATAACTAACTCATAGAAACTTGAAATCCTTACCACCTCGACCATAACAGACTTTAAGTTGTTATTTCCAATGTGAAAGATTTCTTCAGTTTTATTTGCCAAAATATACCTTGGATTCATACACAAATCTATACACAATTCCCTAAGAGTTTACTTATTCAATTCCTCAAACAATGTACTACATGTTTCTTGTTGTCCAGATTCACTAAATCATCCACCATCATAACCGATTTAGGCAATTAATAAAAAATGCTTAATATCCAAGTTAGTTTTTACATGTTCAATGCGCTGACTAGTTAAGAGTATCTTCACTTTTTCCTTTACCGGTGTGACCTAAGAGGCGCGATCACACATCATAGTTTACCTATTGTATTTACACCTTCCAATGTACTGATAACAAAACTAGTCTCCCTTGACCGATCTGTCCTTCACCTGCTATTTTGTTCACCGATTACCTTTACTGCTTACCTTCTCTTTACCGATTGGATATAACTGTGTACGGGCTGGTATAACTTCATATACTTACACAAAAAATTCTCACCTATGTAATGGATTGCCAACAATAACAACCATACTCCATAAAATCATCATCAATATCATCTACCAACATTCTGCAATCAACATTCTCCCCCTTTGGCATTGATGGCAAAAACTTGTGAAATTTTCAAAACTTCAAAAACTATACTCCAACATATAATCCATGTCTAATTACATACTCCCCCTGAATTTTTAACTCCCCTTTGTACCATAGACTTTATACTTCTTCCTTGTGATTTTTCTATATACTTCCCATTTTTTGATCAACTATATATTCCCCCTTTTTGTGGCAACAATGGAAAAGAATATGAGCAAAAATTTTATGTACAAGAGCATTCATAACTTACAATTATCAAACACAATCTTGAAATGTACCTTAGCACTAGCAAGTGAATGCTCCCATGACTCCTTTGATGTTGTTAAGGCAATGTGATGATCATTCAAACTTGAAGCCAGATTCTCCATACTGTCAATTATACTCATGTCTGGAGTACCTATCAATACTCCAACTTTCTTAAGATATGCTTGTATGGTGTCCATGTGTGGAGTTAGAAATCCTTGTAATTCCAGCAAAGTCATCCTTATCTTGTCCTCTTCTTCCTTGAGTTCCATTTACTTATGTATCAATTCTTTATGTTTTGCATAATGATCCATCATAGAATTGTTCAATGCGTCCAATTGGTTGACCAGTGTAGCCAACTCTGTCTTCAGCTCTTCCTTCTTTGTCTTGATCTCTGCAGTAAAGTTGGTTAGAATAGATATTTTGTTGAAGATTTTTCCAACTTCAAGTAATGACTTCAGTTCCTTGACCAGTTCAAACAGTGACACCTTCTCAAGAGAAATCTTCTGCAGTAGATTCTCTATCATCTCCTTCTCTAATCTCTTCTATGTTCATTTAATTATCTCCTCTTCCATTTCATGATCTAGACTAGTGATTGCATCAACCAAAGTCTTGAGTTGATCAATCAGAGATTCTTCTTCATCAACTTCTGCATCAAGAACTAAATTAACAAGTATAGCAACTGCTTTCCTCAATATTTTCTTCTTGAAATTCTTATGCTTTATCTTGCTCTTTTCAGCCTTTTCAACCAACTTTCTTGAAAATAGTATATGTTCCTTTGGCTTTAACTTGTTAACATCTTTCTTCAGATTAAAATTTCTAGACCATCTTCTTCCTCTTCCTCTTCCTCTTCATCTTCATCTTCTTCTTATTCATCTTCTTCCATTCTCTTCCTTTTCTTTTTTCTCACTGGTATCCTCTGTGTTGGTTTTTGAAGCACTGGTGGTGTTATCCTTTGGTGTCTCAACACCATCTTTAGTACTTTTCTCACTTGTTCCAATGTTACTTGTTTCTTTCTTTGTCTCTTTATCATGTTCTTTATTTGCACATCTTGTTTTTTTATTTGCTTCACCCTGATTAGTATCCTTTACCTATTTTGTTGTGTCCTTTGATAGGTCAGTGGTCTCAGTCACTTGTTTTTTTCCTTTCCCTTTTCTGTCTCATCAATCTTCCGTGTTTCAGTATCAACTACATCATCATTGATCTCAATAAGGTTTACATCAATTAGGGATTGAAGTGGTATATCTTAAGCTTCATCTCTAACCATAGGAGAGTTTGGATTATCAATAATATCTTCAACTATAACATCATCCACTGAGTCCTTTTTAGGTCAATATGAGTAGCAACATTTGGAATACTACCTAACATATCTCTCATTAACTTTTCAAAGTAAAAGTAACATCTACTTGAGATGTACCTGTTGTGTTTGTTACCTATGGTTGATCTACGTTGCATATTCTTTTCCATATCACCATTGTTTCTTCTTTAATGTCCTTCTCCTTTCCAGCTAATAGTCTTGTAGTCCTGTGGTCAATACTAAATCTATCTTTGTACTTTTCAAGTGCTTCATCCACTTCTTTTATTTTCAAACGTGTCATAGTGTAGAGAAGTGTCCTTTCTCTTATTTCCTTTTCAATTTCAACTGTAGACTCCCATCTAACCTTGATTGCTTCATATAGTTCATCAATAATATGATCTTTGAGTTGACTAGGTACTCTGATGAATTTGTGAAAGTGTAATACAATAGCGTCCTCAATTATTTTCTTATCTTCATCAAACAATTTAGAGAACTTAAAGTTACTAATTTTACCTATCATTTCATGTTCTCTTATTACCTTTGCAACTTTAGTAGCACTCTTAGGGATATTGAATTTTGTTTTTCCAGACTTCCCCATGTATGTTATCTCCTTTTCAGAATTAGTTTTCTCACTATCTACTTATGCCTTTTTCTTCTTCTTGATAGAAGAGGCCTTGATCTGCCCTTGAGTTTTCCTCTTTTAATATGTCTTTGTTTTTCAGGGTTGTGATACCTCAAGTGGCTTAGAGTCAGAAGATGTACCTTCATCAATCTTTTCTCTACCAGACTGTTCCGCAGATGGTAATTTTGGAGTCTTACTTTGAGTATCTGCTTGCTTCTTTTTTCTCTTTGCATATGCATATGGAATTCTCTTCTTTTTCTTACTAGTTGAACTAGTACCTTCACCAATTACAAACTTTTCTTCTAATTTTATTATGTTCTTCTTG
Organism: Thuja plicata; assembly: GCA_018584345.1. Lineage (NCBI taxonomy): Eukaryota > Viridiplantae > Streptophyta > Pinopsida > Cupressales > Cupressaceae > Thuja > Thuja plicata. The sequence goes on along the minus strand of MU224796.1, from coordinate 967,536 downwards.
GCTTTTCTTTTTATTCTAGGCTTTATGAGTTATGAAGTGATTCTCTCATAAGCTTCCTCAAATGTGGCATACCTCTTTGTTTCCTTGTTAACCAGTAGTTTCAACAATGCTTCTATATTCAAGGTTAACAATTATTCATCAGTTTCATATCCCATTTCAGGTTTCCATGAAATCCTGGGATCTACCGCTTGAATTTTGTAAGTGTTAGCATCAACTAAGAAACAAATAGTATCTTTGTACTTCTCCACAATATGTGGGGGAAATGTATACCGCTTATGCATTCTATCCTAAAAATCCTTAAAGTATTCCCACATAACATTTTTTAGTTTTTTCACCTAGTTCACCTAGTACTCATTGATTTGATACAATGCAGGTCTATTTGTCTTCCAAGTTACCGCTCCTTTACCGGGGAAGAAATTTTGAACATAAAATAACATACATACCAAAAGAAATCCAAAATTTAGTGCTTGCTTCTTATCGGTCTATATTCTCTTCAGGTTAGCCAATAGTTGTGTTCTCACCATCTCTGCTAGGTCATATCTAGTACATTCCTTCACTATCTGGTAAGCAACAAGAATATCTCCACTGGGCACACTATTCAACCGACTCGACTGGTAGACCTTGTAACCAACAATCATTATTGCAAATTGAACCTCTTTAACTTCTATGTCATCTATCATCATTGCTTTGTGATCTTTCCTTGACTTAGTGAGTTGTGGAACCATCTTCATAGATATTTGCCTTAGGGTACAAGGTTCCTCATCCGCTGAGAATCCAGTGATCATAAGAATATGTTCCTTGGTGATCTTGTTCGGTTGGTCCAGCCATATGAATTGATCGTAAAAATGACTCAAAACATATCAAATCCACTCCTCTGTAAAGATTTTTGGTAAGTCCAAAATATGTGTCAAACCCTTTGTTTGAAGATGTTTGAACTCATCCTTAAGTTCTCTATTGTTGCACATTTATAGTTATTCCCTTGTATTTGTTCATATCCTAACTTGACAATGTTGCAATGAATAAATGTCCTTACATCTTCAATCAACAAAACACTAGGTGGAATTAGGGATAGGGCACCAATTTTGTCAACTTCCGCGGCCTTCAATGGATGTAACTTGTGTTCTGGTTCTGCCTCCTTTGTTATCTCGATCAATTTAGGTATTGCAATCCTTGATGTCATAGTGATCCAATAGATTTCCTTCTTTCTAACTCCAAACACACCAAATACCTTCACACTTGACCACTTCTTTGCTAAATAACTCTGTTAGGGTTTTCAAATTTACAGTTTGATCCTCTATAAGTATTCAGTACAAATAGTTTGCACAATAGGTTATCACACTCTACTCCTGTAAATGTTCTTCAAAATACAAGGTGAATAACGAATAGATTAACCTTTAATTTATTTTCCAGAAAAAGTTTTCCAATGCCTATTTTGGTACAAAACATTAAATGTAGTTCATCGATGTCACTCTTTACCAATTACAACTTCCATCGGTTAATGCTAAAAGTAGCATTGATACATAACTTTTTGCAAATAATAAAATCAGTGATTCATAACAACTCAGCTCTATGTAATTCATCAAAATTAACATTAGTGCATCTCACTATACAAATATATATTACCGCTCATTATTATAAAGGACCGGTTAGATATATAACAATGAAATTCATTCCCTAAGAAAAACTTACTTGCTTAGTTTGGGGATGAATCCCATGAGCCAGAGGATGATGGGTTACCTGTTGAGGCATTAGTATCTTCTTTGCTTTCTTCCTTCTTCACCCATATCTTTTTCATCTCATTCCTCACTTCTTCAACATTAACAGTCTTTTTACCTTTCCTATCTTCATTGATTGGTGATTGGTTCATGTACCTACAATCTCTTGCTAGATGGCCAACCTTGTGACGATAAAGGCATGTCATACCTATTGTCCTCCAGGGTCCAACATTACCTCTAAGATTCCTCAATCGACATTTCATAGCCAAATGTCCACAGTTTTCACAAATAGTGCATGTGGAATTCATGTTTCCTTCTCTTCTTAGAATACTCACTGGTTTGTTAGGTATCCTTGATCTGTAATGTTCTGCCTTGTGTCCAATTTTTTTGCATGTGTAACAGTAGCCATTGAAATTCCCTTCAAATGATCTACTATTGGTTCTTGATTTGTACTCATAAGCTTGATGATCATACTTATTGCAATTACAACAATAACCATCAAAATGAGTAGTTCTTGGAATATTCATTGGTTTGCTTCTACATACATTAGTAGTGTGGCCAAGCTTTCCACAATTGTAGCAAGTGGGTTTAGTATGCTTCTTACCTTGTGGACTAGTATACAAATTAAGAATATTTGATTATTTCTCAGCACCAAACTTGGATGATTCTCCTTTTTCAAATTTGTTGTCACTGGTATATCCTAGGCCAGATGTATCTCTAGGTTGCCTTTGATTCTTCAATTGCTCATCGATCTTATGTAGGCTTTGTTCATGTTTCTTAAGTTTTTCATTTGTCTCTCTTTCAATCTTCAAGTCCTCTTTCAGTTGATCATTCTCCTGACTCAGTGTTTCATTTTCAGCATACATTTGAAAGTCTTCATCACCGGTGTCACTTAGTTGTTCATTCAGTGCATGGTTCTCATATGTTAACCTATGCTTCTTCAAAGTTAAAACTTCCTTTAGATAGTTCATCAATGTTGTCCAGACTTTCTTTTAGTTGTTCAAACAATTCTTTTCTCTTTGCTAATGAGGCCTTTAGATTGTTCTTCAATTCTTCAATCATCTCGTTGGTTGCCTCCAACTTTCTTTCATACCTATAGCTTTCCATCTCCTCGGGTCTACTCTCCAGGCTGTCAAACATTTCCTTTAGAGATTCTATGGTCTGATACCAATTGTTGGAAATAATAGGTACTGAGAGGGGGGGTGAATCAGGACTAATAAAACTTTCAGACTTTTACTTATATATTTAAGTAGCAACAAAAGAAACTTCCAAACTATGAAGCATGTAAATGTAACTATAAAGTAAAAGTGCAATGAATCAAATGAGAATACATGCACACACATAACACTCTGATTTTTATCACAAAAACACTTGGTTAGAGGGAAAACCATCGTGGGGGTGAAACCCACAATCTTCTCACTGCAATAGAAAAGAGTGCTCTATTAGCAAGAGCTTAAAATATGTCACTTTCTAGGTGAACCTATTAGGAGTGACTGATACCTTATTAGAAGTATCAACAGTCCTATTATAGACTACCTTGTTAGAGGATTTTAATCTCACTTAGACAATGTTCACCTTGTTAAGGGATTTACAATAAAGTCTTGCTAGAAACTACCCAATTAAGGGATTTAGACTTGTTGAAACTATTAGGAAAATAACAAGAAAAATTGACCTATGATATGCACTACTTAATGCTAATCAGATCCTTGATGCTCTGTACTTGTTCTGAATCCAATCTTGTAGCTTCTCTGGAAATAGCTCTGTAATCGCAACTTATTATCTTTCTGACAATAACACTTCATCAACTTTCCAACAACACTTCAACTTCTTCTCAAAAAACTTAACAAAAGCAGCAACTATCATCATATAACCTTATATATTGTCTTTCCCTTCAACAAGTAAACCTAATTAGGTTTCTGTTTCCCTCCAAAATCTCTTTATCAATCATAACTAACTCATAGAAACTTGAAATCCTTACCGCATCGACCACAACAAACTTTAAGTTATTACTCCCAACGTGAAATATTTCTTCAGTTTTATTCGCCAAAACATACCTTGGATTCATATACAAATCTATACACAATTCCCTAATAATTGACTTATTCAATTCTTCAAACAATGTACTTCATTTTTCATGTTGTCCAGATTCATTGAATCATCCATCGTCATAACCGATTTAGCCAATTAATCAAAATTGTTTAATAACCTTTAGTTTTTACCTGTTCACTACACTGACTGATTAAGAGTATCTTCACTTTTGCCTTTATTAATGTGACCTAAGAGGTGTGGTCACACATCATAGTTTACCTATTGTCTTCACACCTTCCAATGTACCGATAGCAAAACTTGTCTCCCTTTACTAACATGTCCTTCACCTGTTATTTTGTTCATCAATTACCTTTACTGCTTACCTTCTCTTTACTGATTGGATATAACTATGTACCAGTTGGTATAACTTCATATACTTACACAAAACATTCTCACCTATGTAATGGATTTCCAGCAATGACAACCATACTCCATAAAATAATCATCAATGTCATCTACCAACATTCTAAAATCAACAATATAAATATTGGAGGTTGACCTAATTCACAAAATACCTTGAGAACCTTATATAATAATTATTTAAATTCATTTTCATCATCATAACACATCATATCATAGCATAAGTTAGCATCATATCAATGTCGACATTTCATCTCATCATGTCCTTCAAATATTCTTCAAATCTAAGTATTGTGGAGCAGCAAGTTACAACAAACTCCATGCAAGAATGTTTTCATGGTTGATGTCCTTTATGTCTTGTCATGTAATTTTATTGCATTCACAATTATGAGAACATTCAAAGATTAATTACATCATTAACCACTATCAATTTTAGCAAGCTTGAGGTGTAACATTCACAGTCTACTTTAGAGCTTCCTTTTCAATTTATTAATTTCAATTCAAGGGTTAATTCCAACCTAGGGTTTGACTTAGGCAAACCCATATCAACCAAACAATATTTTCTCTCTTTTGTATATGTAGGTGACAAGATCTGAAGAGAACAATATACATTCGAGAAGAGTGCACAAAGACATATAGAACCAACTTTTGTGAAAACGAAAAGCTAGGGATAGTGGCAATCTTTTCCACCTGTATAGGAGGAAAATGGATCCACACCCTATACTTAGGAGAGGAAGAATACCAAGATTTATCCTCTAATGAGATCTGATTAACACAAAGGTAAGTGTCAATTCGTGATCTATACAAAGGAGATAAATGGCTTGGGTTAACTTCTCCCTCACCTCTTTAAAGAGAGGGTTTAGGGAAGAGAAATTGAAAATATTTGAAAGGTAAATCTAGATGACTAATATTGAAATGAAGAAATAAAAAGTACATACCTCAAAAAAAGAATCTGCTGAAAACCCTATCAAACAGTCTCAGAAATTGTTGATTTCTGTGATCCTAAACTGAAACTGTGAGATCTACAAAACCCATAAATCATTTTCCGATCTGGCTTAGATTTGATTTTGACCCAAAAATGAATGTCACCTTTGACCCAAAATTTTTGATTCTGAGCCAGAAAAAAATGTCGACTCTAACCCAAAATCTCTGACAGAAAATCTATTTCTGGATCCCGATAGTTTGTCGAAAAGGGTATCCAAATCTGTACTCCAATTCGTTGTTCTAAACATGTCCCTGCAAGAAAAATGGTTTTTTTGTTGGGGGAGGGGTTTGCCTTGGTCAAACCCCAATTTTGGAATTAACCTTAAAGTATAATTGAAATTGCATAAGTAAACAAAGTAAATGAACAAATTCACCTTGCTTGTATAGAAACTCTTGTGGTGGATTCGAATCTGTGGATCCACAAGTATGTATGCACCAAATGAATGTATAATGTAGAATGTAGAATGTAGAAAGTAGGATGTATCAAATCAATTTCTTTTAGATCTTCAACACCAATCTTGAATGGATCTTGCAATAGGAAGAGGCTTGGAGGTATGTAGATGGAGAAATCTTCAACAAGAGGGTTCCATAGAGCTTGAATCCTTCAATGGCTACCAACGGATCTCCTTGATGAATTGAATTCTTGAAGATGTTTGAATGTTTGAATGCTTTAGAGTATATGATTGCTTCAATAGATTATCCTTCATATGCATAAGTGGTCTAGATCATATTGCTTCTTGGATAGTTAGAGAAAATGAGAGGAGAAGGCTTCCTTATATACCAATCTAGGGCACAATCTTTAAGAGAGGCCTACATAGGAGAATTAAATTCTAATTAGACATATATCCCTAGAAGTGGACCTATATTCAATATAATTTCAAGAGTCATCATTTTGGAACCCAAAATAGCCAACCTGAAAGTGGGAAATGAACCTTTCCGAAGCTCGACATCTGGAAACTTAAAATCTAGACTCTGGGTCAGAATGAAGGCCAATTCTGAGCTAGGTCAAGGTCAAGGTAGACCTTGACCTAGGTCAAGGTCAAGGTTAACCTTGACCTAGGTCAATTTTGAGGTCGACCTTGACCTAGAAAGGTAAATTTTGATCCTGAGGTCAAAAATCTTAGTTTTGCAGTTTAGGATGTCAGAAATAGGCCAGAGAAAAGTGGGAAATGGGGCAGAACAAGGGAGAAATCCATATCCAAGTCAGAGACCCATTCAAGGTGCTTTCAATGAACCCAAACCACTTACTCAGAGGGCTAAACCAGTCTATAATGGAAGTGCTTCCATTTTCTGACTATACATTTAGCCCCCACTTTAACAAGAGCATGGACTCGATGCAAATTCTTGGTAAAGGAGATCATAAAAAAGAGATAATATTATTGAAATCAAAAGGGACAAAGGAATTCTCAATCCACCAGGGACTCAACTCTTTGTCAACCCTAATATTATGATAAGAGAGACATCACCAGTCAAAGAGAAAAAGAGAGAGGGTATGATTACCTTGCCCAATAAGATGTGTGTATCTCACTGTGAACCGCAAAAAGGATAGGATGGCCCACCAAACAAGCACTTGATAGTCACCCCATAAAGGTGTACACCTTCTTGAGGCTTTTTGCATGTATGTAGTGTGTCTTTTGACAGCTTTTATTAAGTACCCATGGATCCATATCCTTATATCACCATGGAATACATTTGTAAAATGCGTATCTCTTCAGGATTTAGCAACTTATGTGCGTTACCTTCCGAGGATTTAGTATATTGAATTGTAATTGAATGCACATATATTTAGGATTTAGCAGCTTATGTGCGTTACCTTTAGAGGATTTAGCATGCTACGAAACATAAGGTTAGAACAAAAATGCATAATATAGAGTGAGGGAGGCCGTATATATGCCCCCCCCTTAAGATGACAAAGTACATACTATTTTGACATGTTAAGGAAAGAAAAGAACAAGTATAAAGCCTTATTAAACAACATCAAGACAATATCCATAGACAACACCCAGTCCAAGCAAAGAAGGTCACAACTCCTATGAGGCCATGGAAGGGACAAATGCAAAGAGATATCATGCAAGAAGTGGAAAGTAACCCTTGTGAGGGATAACGCACTATTTAGTTTCCAAGGTGAGAGATTTATCAACCATGGAAACACAATGTCAAACAATGAAATAGGTTATGATCACGAACATAGATCCTCAATGCAAACTAAAATTTTCATGTATGATTAGATATCACATAATAGATAGATACTGCTTAACCAAGGGAAAAGTGGATCCCGAAAAGACAGAAAAGAAGGAGATGGCATCCTTGCCCCCCAAGCGTAGGAACAAGGATGAAATGGGACCTATTATATCACTCACAATACTATGTAAGACAATGAGCCCCCAAGGATTAGGCTAACATTGTTTACATAATGTAGAGTTCCATAATAGGAACATAAATGTTATTTAGAGAAAATAGGATTGAAATACAACTCATTACCACATGATATATAAATAAATTTACTATCAATGAGCTGCCTAATCTTATAATGTAAAGCTTGACATTCATTAGTAGAGTGATCATGAAATCTATGATACAAACAAAAAGGAAAAGTCTTCAAGTGTGGACTACGTTTCTTTTTGCGTTTAGGTCTAGTAATCATCTTAGCACAAAGGAGTTTAGGCAAAAGAAATTCTTGGTCAAATTCCTTCATAGGGTCATCATGTTTTGAAGTGTTATTTGAGATGTTGCTAACATTGATGTGTTGTTGAGGACTAAATCCAAATCCATAAGAATGCTCATGCCCCCCATTCTGTAAGGGCATTTGAATTCCCTATTTATGCTTACTACATCCTTGACCATGGAATCCTTGTTTAACTAGTAAATGATAACTAGGACCATAATGAGAAGCCATATCAGAAGGATTCAATGGAATTTTAGTAGTCACTATGTCATCATTATTAGGTTTGACAGATTCATAGTGGGTAAAAGCAGCGACAAAGTTATTACGAAGGGAATGAGAAGTAGAAGCAAAAGCTCGTTGTTCAAACTCTCTGTGTTGCTTCATAAAATCAAGATCATAAACCTTATACTTTCCAATAAAGGTAGGATTAAAATCAAAGGTTCCCCAATCATCTCCAGGAAGAGCATTAGAGGAAGAAGGATTACTATTAAGAATAGGATTCTTGTAGGTTTGAATATACAAACAAGGATTTGGTGCATCATCCGCATGAAGTGTATACACCATGTTGTTGTGAATAAACTTGAATTTACGGTGAAGGGTGGAAGGAACAACATGCATCTCATGCAACCAAGGTCAACCCAAAAGGAGGTTCTAATTAAGAGGTCCATGCATAACATGAAAAGGAGTATTCAAGATGACCAGACCTACTTTTATAGGTAAGGTAATGATGCCCAAAGTGTTTTTACCAATATTATCAAAGCCATGTATAGGAGCATTATCAGGTTGAATAGTTGAAAGATCGGCTTTAATTGATTTGAGCATGTCCATGCTACAAATATTAAGCCCAGATATATTATCAATCAAGGTCCTACAAATGATACTCTTATTGATAGTAAAAACAACCATACGAGCATCATATTGATTCTGAACTTCTTTAGAAGGTAAATCATTTTGAGTAAATACAATGTCAGGAGGACCTGAGGTAGCATGCACACACTGTAAGAAGGCATTGATGTTATCTTGACTAGGAGGTAGAGTTACTAGGGATTTTTTCAAGGCTTCATGGTAGGTAGGTGAAGTTTGAAGAAGCTCCCATAAAGAAATCTTGGCAAGGGGATTGCACAATTGGTTTATAAAAGCATACTCTTGGCTAGGGAGATGGGGTGAAGGAGGAAGAATGGGTTGAGAAGGTGGTAAAGAAGTAGGAACCACCAGATTAGGTTGAGGGTTATTCCTTGTACAATAGGCATATGAAACAGAATCTGTGTTATCAAATAAATCCAAAGAATATCTAGGTTTACCCTTGATAGTAATGCGAGGATAACCTTTAATAGTCAACAAGGGTTTTGGATAAACTATGTTAGTTGTCTCGACACTACAAAGATGTTCACAAGAAGGAAGCAAAGAATACATCCTAGGAGGAGATGAGGTAGGATCTTGATTCTCTATAAGATCATCACTAAGAGGGAGAGCATTAAGGGAATTCATATCATTCTCCACGAATGCCTCATCACTAAAATGAATCCCTAATGGAGGTAAAGCATCTATAATGTTTTCTTCTTTCTCTAAAATGTCTGCATAAGGGGAGTGTGTTTTAGAAAAAGAGTCACCATCATGTATAAATATGTCATCCATTAATAAATCACCCTCTTGTATCAAAGTTTCTTCATGAGGAGGAGATAAATCAATGTCTTTATCTAAGGGTTCATCCGAAAAAGTAGAATCGTCCACAATGGCTTCATGAGGAAGAGAGTAATCAATATCCAAATTCAAAGGTTCATCCCAAATAGGAGGGTTATCATCCCTATCAATAAAGCACATTGTAAAATGTTTGGAAAATACTTGAAACAACTTGTGCAACATAATAACGAATAAAGAAATGCATAGAAAATAGATCTAAATATATCCAAATGCATTCAAATGAAATTTATAGGCATGAAAAGGAAATTGAACACCACAAACACAATAGAGCATCTAATTCCACAAAAGATAGTGGGTAAATGGATAGGAGGAAAATGGATCCACACCCTATACTTAGGAGAGGAAGAATACCAAGATTTATCCTCCAATGAGATCCGATTAACACAAAGGTAAGTGTCAATTCATGATCTATACAAAGGAGATAAATGTCTTGGGTTAATTTCTCCCTCACCTCTTTAAAGAGAGGGTTTAGGGAAGAGCAATTGAAAATATTTGAAAGGTAAATCTAGATGACTAATATTGAAATGAAGAAATAAAAAGTATATACCTCCAAAAAAGAATCTGCTGAAAACCCTATCAAACGATCTCAGAAACTATTGATTTTCGCGATCCTGAACCAAAACTGTGAGATCTACAAAACCCATAAATATTTTTCCGATCTGGTTCAGTTATGATTTTGACCCAGAATCTCCGATTATGACCCAGAACAAAATGTCGATTTTGACCCAAAATCTCTGACAAAAAATTTGTTTCCGGATACTGATAGTTTTCCAAAAAGGGTATCTGAATCTGCACTCCAATTTTTTATTTCAAACTTGTCCCTATAAGAAAAAGGGTTTTTTTTTTTGGGGAGGGGTTTTCCTTGGTCAAACCCCAGTTTTGGAATTAACGTTAAAGTATAATTGAAATTACATAAGTAAACAGAGTAAATGAACAAATTCATCTTGCTTGTATAGAAACTCTTGTGGCAAATTCGAATCTGTGGATCCACAAGTATGTATGCACCAAATGGATGTAGAATGTATAATGTAGGATGTCTCAAATCAATTTCTTGTAGATCTTCAACACCAATCTTGAATGGATCTTGGAATAGGAAGAGGCTTGGAGGAATGTGGATGGAGAAATCTTCAACAAGAGGGATCCATAGAGCTTGAATCCTTCAATGGCTACTAGTGGATCTCCTTGATGAATTGAATGCTTGAAGATGTTTGAATGTTTGGATGCTTGAGAGTAGATGATTTCTTTAATAGATTATCCTTCATATGCATAAGTGGTCTAGATCATATTGCTTCTTGGATAGTTAGAGAAAATGAGAGGAGAAGGCTTCCTTATATACCAATCTAGGGCACAATCTTCTAGAGAGGCCTACATAGGAGAATTAAATTTCAATTAGACCTAAATCTCTAGAAGTGGACCTATATTAAATATAATTTCAAGAGTCATCATTTCGGAACCCAAAACAGTTGACCCGGAAGCAGGAAATGAACCTTTCCGAAGTCCGACATCTAGAAACTTCGGAAACTTGAAATCTGGACCTTGGGTCAGAATCAAGGTCAATTCTGACCTAGGTCTAGGTTGAGGTCGACCTTGACCCAGAAAGGTTGATTTTGACCCTGAGGTAAAAAATCTCAGTTTTGCAATTTAGGATGTCAGAAACAGGCCGAAGAAAAGTGGTAAATGGGGCAAAACAAGGGAGAAAGCCAGATCCAAGTCAGAGACCCAATCAAGGCGCTTGACATGACCCCAAACCACTTACTCAAAGGGATAAACTAGTCTACAATGGAAGTGCTTCCATTTTCTGACTATACACCACCAAGGATGGCGACAATATTTTCTAAAACTGTCCAATTCTCTTTTGACAAAAAATTCACAAAAGCTTTAGAACAACATCCTAGTATAGAAAATGTAAGGATATTAAGGTAGTGGAACAACTTCTTACACTAATCTTGAGATGAGGATTATGTAAAAACTTTCTCATATCATTACAATAGTTACAAAAACTTAACAATATTAACATACTACAATATAGTGTTTATGTGTGGAAAACCTTAGAAGAGAAAAACCTACACTCCAAAAGTCACCTAATATATTATCAAGAAATCAACAAAGAATTATCATATACTTGCAGAGCAAGCTTCTCATTGGAGTATCACTAACCAGAGATCCAAAGGTAACTCAACAACTAAAGATACTTACTCAACAACTATCTCATGCACAAAATATATAGGAGATGCAATATATGAAACCATGAAATGGTATCACAAAACCATGGGCCAAAATTTACCTAAAAAGCGGTGCCCATCTTATCTCCTACCCAATATGCCATATGACGTGTCAAAACACACACAAACATGTGTAACTTCATTTTACAACTCATTTATGTGTCCAACACATTTTAATATTTCCTAATTCAAGAGAGCGAACTTCTAGAGGCCATAACTTTTGAATAAGATGTCTGATTGACAAATCGTTTGAAGCGTCAAAAAGCTCATGACATAATCTATAAAGCTATGACCTGTTATGATAGTTAAAGACACTTTTATGCCATTTAGGAACCTCTAAGACCTTCAAAATTGACTTTGTAAAATCTCTTCAACAACATAAAAAAATAGAAACTTTAATATCTTCAAATACAGACATGACGTTGCAATGAATTTTTTTTGGCATGCTTATCTAGATTGTCTAAATATTTGGGGACAGTTTAGGAAAAATTTGTGCTCAAATATAAAATTACTATAAATAATAACCTTATGTAAATGCAAGGTTAAGACACCATTTTCCTAATAGAAAATACATCTTTTGTCTACATCTAACACTCCTAAATAGGGGTGCATAGATCTGATATTGCCCTCCAGTTTAGACCCAAACTTTGAACACGGGTCACTCTCTATTTCTCATTTCTAAATTTGTATATTTTGTCTGCGAATTTGATGTGAATCTTCTTGTGCATGCTAATTACTTTCAATTTAACACCATTATCCCTAGATGTTGAATCCAATTCACATCTTTCCATAGCTCATTTTAAACTCAATCAAAGAGGAGTGAAATCTAATCAACATTCAATTCTATTAAAGTTGAATTTATTGATTTCATCCCTCTTTAATATAATTAGATGTGGAAGTAAGTTGATTCCTTACATACATAACTAAACTTATGAATCCCTATTCCCACCACCGTCATATTTTAGTGAACCTGATGTGTCTTATACTTACTTTTGATTGGGTTTTTTGACATATGATATTTTTTAATGGAATTTGAAAAATCTGATTGGTTTTCTATTTCACATATGATTTCAACAATTTGATAGTTGCAAAACATCAAGTCTACTTAGTAAGTCATGAGCATTCCCATAGTTTTCCTATATTGTGTTCAATAGATACCTTACAAAGGCTTTGCAAGGATTTTATAGTTGTCTAGTTGGCCAACTAAATAGCACACACCCATAAATCCACACCATACAGATGCAACTATTTAAAAGGTTTATTTTTTTATGAAGATTTTGATCCTCAAATGTTACAAATGTTATTACAAATTTTGGATAAACGTAAATCATTGCAATATCAAAATGATACCTAGATTTGGAATTATGATACCTTTGTTTTTTCTGTGGTTCTTCATTCTATTACATTTCTCTCTAATATACAATCTTATCCTCACCCTCCTCTCAAAAATGAAATCCAAAAGTAGATATACCCTTAGTAAGAATGCATACAAGTTGTTAGAAGGTCAAGATGTAGGAGGAAACCTAACCATGATCACGTCCAATAGCAAATATGTGTTCTCTAAAAATCTGATTTGACCATTAGGAGGCATGAAAGAATTCTTCTAACCCCTACCACACCTAAGCATTGATGATGATTCATGGTGTGCATATAAGAATGAGTTTTAATACCCATGAAATTGTCTAAAATTGAGTCTTAGAGGTGGTTTTCTAATGTAAGGGAGTTCACAAACAATAAATGAGGTATGTGGAATATTTTCTCTTAGAGCTATGCTAAAAATACATGTAATACCTTTTAAAGAACCATTTAATTGATATCTAGTAGTTGCAAGCATAAATGGTATTACAGAGTGGTAAGTGGAGGAGTTCATATATTTTAGGGCTTCTTATAATTTATTGACTAAGTATTGGCCCATTTATTACTACTCTAAGCATCAATCCTATGATACGGTCATTAAATTTCTTGTTAAAAATAATAATACTAATAAAATAGGTCATTGAGTGTCAAGTCTATCGTATGTTGCATATTATTAAAACCAAGAAGAAGATCATTAAAACCTATAAGGCCTCAAAAAGATAATTCCTTTTCCAATATCCACCATCAAGTGTCCATCAAAACGCTTTCCGAAGTGGTAGGGGAAGATAAAGTATGCTAAAAGGATGAGTCCACTAAAATCATCAAGAGGTCAATGCAGACAACATCAACATGGATATGAATTGGTTGGCATGTATGACATACATCCTCACAATTCTCTCTATTCAAATGTATATATAAGCATATTTAGAAGTAAAAGTAAGAAATTCTCACACGTAGTGGATGAAAGGCAAACCTTTTGACTTTTGATAATGGAAGAGAACTCATAAAGGTAAGGGAAAGCCAAAAAGTAAAAAGGAATGATGACTCTCCAATCCTATTTAACATCTACTTATCCTTTACTTGATTACAAATTTGAATATATAAGCTAATTAAATCTTTAAAAACCATCTAATATGTGTCTCATCATTCCTTTAAGTAAGGAAGAGACTTACTCTTCTAAGTGAGGACAAAGCAATAACTACGAAGTAGAGTCCTATTACAAATTTTCTTTTGAATAATATTGGAAGAGTTTATTAGAACTCTTCTACTACAAAGACGATTTTAAGGAGATTTGTTGGTGTACATAAATGGATTATAATTCATATCCAACTTCTTTTAAATTATAACTCGGATTGCAATAAATGGAAGAAGTTTGAATAAGTCAGTTGCCTTTCCTATTGCTAGTTTTCGCTTAGTCAACTTCAAATTGCTCCTTTATTATTCTGAATTAGCTCAAATGGTTTAAAGGGTTTTTGATCCTTCTTTTCATATTTCTAAATTATTTTGAAAATATGAATTTCATTTCGTAACATGGATAATATGCCCATTTTACTAAAATTGGGATTTGACTTTTTATGTACTTCTAGTCAACAACTTCACGATGACAAATGTTAACTTGTTTCTTCTTCAAGATTTCCATTTGTGTGAATGTGTATAGTCCTACAAAGTTAGTATTGGAGTTGATGAAAACTATCAACCCACAACTCCCAAGAATCACTTGCATGCAAACCTGTCACAGAAAGAGAGAAGCAAAAAAGCTACGGAGGCCAAAAATCACAGATTGATGGAAGAGGAAACATCTTGTGCAAATAATGGAGAAAAAACTCTTAATGCAATAACATCCTCAATTAATTAATAACCATCGAAAAATGAAAAATTTACAAAGAGGGAATCCTTATAAAAGGATACCGAAACCCTAAACGGGAAACCCTAAAGGGAAAATCTAGGTTGCATAATAATAATTAATAAAAGAATTAATTATTAAATGCCTAAAGTTTAGCTTAAGTAAAAGAGAGATAATAACTGACTTAATAATTAAATCAATATGATTTAATTAATAAGTGGAATCACTTTATTACTCTAACACCCCCCCTTAAGATAAACTTAGGGAGAAGCTAAAACCTAGAAACAACTACTAAAAGCAGGAAAAT